>CM066249.1:12254435-12259435 GCA_033675135.1 Frankliniella intonsa | reverse complement strand
CTGAACATTGCTCACCTTCAAATCAACAGCATGATCACAGCAGACACTGCAAACAGCCCCACTGAACTGCGGTCACGATCCGACGGTCCGAGGAGATAAACACCCTACTTCGCCATTGAAGAACCAATTGGGTTTCCTTTGGATTCACACTGTAAAATCAAGAGCAACAAATATATAAAGACATGTGCGAGAAGAAGAAAACACAGTAGACTAATGAAATTATTTTAAGCTATCTATACTAATGTAAACTTACCAGAGAAGGTATGGATTCATCGAGATTCATATCCTGGTGGAGATGAGACAGAACTCTGGGAGCTCGAGTAGCAAGTGGATTTTCCTCAAATACTCTTTCTGTAGAATCTGAAAGAGAAACAAAAATAAAAGAAAAGTGAAAACTTTGCAGGATCCGTAACTATATTTTTCTCTCACAGAAGTGCGCAAAAACTAGCAAGCAGGACAAAGTGGATCATAGAATCTTACATCAAAAATTACGACACACAGTATTGAAAGTTATTTTATTCAAAGAAACCAAAAGAGAAAAAGTAAATCAGGCTGCAAACATAAATTGTAATACAAATAAAAGCAGCAAGCTGCATGGAAAATTTTCGTTTACATTCGAAGAGGTATATTTTAAATTAATTTTAATCTTACAATATGCGTGCAATTAACGGAAATGTATTCGATGAAAGCTCAGAAACCTTTAACTTAAAAGAGGGTTTCGCGATCAGGTTATGTCGCTTTGTTTTAGCTTTGCACTAGGCTACGCCACTGTTTGTCACAATCTACCGTTCCGAGATTATAAAAATTTCGCTCATATCAATTCCATAAAAGAATTGCACACCCAAAACTGTCCAGTAGTTCTAAGGTCTCAAGAAAATAAGGAACATCCAAGTAGGGACCGTCCTTTCACGCTGACAAAACACTGAACTGAAGTGTTTGGTTTGTCTCTCGATCAGCCTCGATACACCCAGCAGAGGGCGCTCCTGTAGCGAGGATCGATCTTCGGGCTGACAGCGGCGCGGTTTTCGGACAAACTGACCCTTGCGGGTTGGTCTAGGGGTACGTTACAGACCCCAGCACAACCCCTGTCATTTCGAAAAGTATCATTTTCGGGCCGAAAATCGTAAAAATGCAAAGGCTATAGCCTTGTCGTTTTTGCGATTTTCGCTCGGAAACCATTGGTCTCCAATTTCGAACAAACTCACAGGGGACGCTCTTCTGGGACCAAAAACACAAAGCAAGTCCTAGGAGTTCTATACCGGACTTCGTTAGTGAGAAAATAGGCCCCTAAGCTACCTCGCACGAACACATTGCGCGCTATCAGGAAAACTGCATTTCCGCGAAGACAAACCGGCTTTCGGACAAACTGACTCCTTGCGGGTTGGTCTGGGGTACGTTAGAGTCCCCAGCACAACCCCTGTCATTTCGGGAGAATATTAATTTTCGGCCAAATATCGTAAAAATGCAAAGGCTATAGCCTTCCGTTTTTGTGATTTTCGGCCGTAAATAAATTGTCTCCGACATCGACCAAACTCTAAGGGGACACTCTTCTGGGACTAAAAACGTTGGTGAGTCCAAGGAGCCTGGTACCGGACCTCGTTTTGGAGAAAATCGCTTTGGCCAAAAATCGTAAAATGCAAAGGCTATAGCCTTTGCGTTTTTGTGATTTTCGGTCGAAAGACAATTGTCTCCGATTTCGACCAAACTCACAGGGGACCTTCTTCTGGGACCAAAAACACAAAGCAAGTCCTAGAGTCCTAAACCGACTTCGTTAGTGAGAAAATAGGCCCCTAAGCCACCTCGCCCGAACACATTGCGCGCTATCAGGAAAACTGCATTTCCGCGCAGACAAACCGGGTTTTCGGACAAACTGACCTCTTGCGGGTTGGTCTAGGGGTAACGTTAGAGTCCCCAGCACAACCCCCGTCATTTCGGAGAATATTAATTTTCGGCCGAAAATCGTAAAATGCAAAGGCTATAGCCTTTGCGTTTTTGTGATTTTCGGCCGTAAATAAATTGTCTCCGACATCGACCAAACTCAGGGGACACTCTTCTGAGACTAAAAACGTTGCGAGTCCAAGGAGCCTGGTACCGGACCTCGTTTTGGAGAAAATCGCTTTGGCTAAAAATCGTAAAATGCAAAGGCTATAGCCTTTGCGTTTTTTGTGATTTTCGGTCGAAAGACAATTGTCTCCGATTTCGACCAAAACTCACAGGGGACCTTATTCTGGGAAAAAACACAAAAGAAAGTCCTAGGAGTCCTATTCCGGACTTCGTGAATGAGGAAATAGGCCCCTAAGCCACCTCGCCCGAACACATTGCGCGCTATCAGGAAAAGTGCATTTCCGCGCAGACAAACCGGGTTTTTCGACAAACTGACCCTTGCGGGTTGGTCTAGTGGTACGTTAGAGTCCCCAGCACAACCCCCGTCATTTCGAGAATATTAATTTTCGGCCGAAAACGTCAAAATGCAAAGGCTATAGCCTTTGCGTTTTTGAGATTTTCGGCCGAATATAAATTGTCACCGACATCGACCAAACTCAGGGACACAGGGTCACTCTTCTGGGACTAAAAACGTTGCGAGTCCAAGGAGCCCGGTACCGACCTCGTTTTGAAAATCGCTTTGGCCAAAAATCGTAAAATGCAAAGGCTATACCTTTGCGTTTTTGTGATTTTCGGCCGAATATAAATTGTCTCCGACATCGACCAAACTCTCAGGGGACACAGGGGACACTCTTCTGGGACTAAAAACGTTGCGAGTCCAAGGAGCCCGGTACCGACCTCGTTTTGGAAAATCGCTTTGGCCAAAAATCGTAAAATGCAAAGGCTATAGCCTTTGCGTTTTTGTGATTTTCGGCCGTAAATAAATTGTCTCCGATATCGACCAAACTCACAGGGGACCTTCTTCTGGGACCAAAACACAAAGCAAGCCCTAAGAGTCCTATACCGGACTTCGCTAATGAGGAAATAGGCCCGTAAGCTACCTCGCCCGAACACATTGCGCGCTATCAGGAAAAAACCGCATTTCGGCAGACAAACCGGGCTTTAGGACGAACTGACCTTTGCGGGTTGGTCTGGGGTACGTGGTTAGAGTCCCCAGCACAACCCCCGTCATTTCGGAGAATATTAATTTTCGGCCAAAATATCGTAAAAATGCAAAGGCTATAGCCTTCCGTTTTTGTGATTTTCGGCTGTAAATAAAATTGTCTCCGACATCGACCAAACTCTAAGGGGACACTCTTCTGGGACTAAAAACGTTGCGGAGTCCAAGGAGCCTGGTACCGACCTCGTTTTGGAGAAAATCGCTTGGCCAAAAATCGTAAAATGCAAAGGCTATAGCCTTTGCGTTTTTGTGATTTTCGGTCGAAAGACAATTGTCTCCGATTTCGACCAAACTCACAGGGGACCTCTTCTGGGACCAAAAACACAAAGCAAGTCCTAGGAGTATTGAACCGGACTTCGTTAGTGAGAAAATCATGGCCCCAAGCCACTCCTCGCCTGAACACATTGCGCGCTATCGGAAAACTAAATTTCCGCGCAGACAAACCGGGTTTTCGGACAAAGTGACTCTTGCGGGTTGGTCTAGGAACGTTAGAGTCCCTCAGCACAACTCCTTCGTCATTTCGTTGAGAATATTAATTTTCGGCCGAAAATCGTAAAAATGCAAAGGCTGGAGCCTTTGCGTTTTTGTGATTTTCGGCCGTAAATAAATTGTCTCCGACATCGACCAAACTCCTCAGGGGACACTCTTCTGAGAGACTAAAAAACGTTGCGAGTCCAAGGAGCCTGGTACCGGACCTCGTTTTGGAGAAAATCGCTTTGGCCAAAAATCGTAAAAATGCAAAGGCTATAGCCTTTGCGTTTTTGTGATTTTCTTTCGGTCGAAAGACAATTGTCTCCGATTTCGACCTAAACTCACAGGGGACCTTATTCTGGTAATGACGAAAACACAAAGCAAGTCCTAGGAGTCCTTATACTAACTTTCGTTAATGAGGAAATAGGCCCCTAAGCTTCACTCCTCGCCCGAATGACACATTGCTTCGCTATCAGGAAAACTGGGCATTTTCCGGCGCAGACAAACCGGGCTTCTGACAAACTGACCCTTGCGGGTTGGTCTAGTGGTATCGTTAGAGTCCCCAGCACAACCCCTCGTCATTTCGGAGAATATAATTTTCGGCCGAAAATCAGAAATGCAAAGGCTATAGCCTTTGCGTTTTTGAGATTTTCGGCCGAATATAAATTGTCACCGACATCGACCAAACTCTCAGGGGACACAGGGGTCACTTTTCTACACCAAAAACGTTGCGAGTCCAAGCGAGCCTGGTACCGGACCTCGTTTTTGGAAAAAAATCGCTTTGGCCAAAAATCGGTAAAATGTGCAAAGGCTATACCCTTTTGCGTTTTTTGAGATTTTCGGCCGATGAATACACTAAATTGTCACCGACATCGACCAAACTCTCAGGGGACACTAGGGGTCTACTCTTCTGGGGACTAAAAAAACGTTGCAGAGTCCAAGGAGCCCGGCATCTGAGCCTGTTTGGTACCGACCGTCATTTGGAAAAAATGCTTTGGCCAAAAACGTAAAATGCAAAAGGCTATACCTTTGGCGTTTTTGTGGATTTTCGGCCGAATATAAATTGTCTCCGACATTTCGACCAAACTCTCAGGGGACACAGGGACACTCTTCTGGGACTAAAAACGTTGCGAGTCCAAGGAGCCCGGTACCGGACCTCGTTTTGGAAAAATCGCTTTGGCTAAAAATCGTAAAAATGCAAAGGCTATAGCCTTTGCGTTTTTGTGATTTTCGGTCAAAAATAACTTGTCTCTGAGATCGACCAAACTCACAGGGGACCTTCTTCTGGGACCAAAAACACAAAGCAAGCCCCAGAGTCCTATACCGGACTTTCGCTAATGAGGAAACAGGCCCGTAAGTCACCTCGCCCGAACACATTGCGCGCTATCAGGAAAACCGCATTTCCTTGCAGACAAACCGGGTTTTA
>CM066249.1:12005321-12253435 GCA_033675135.1 Frankliniella intonsa | reverse complement strand
CCCTCCCCCACAGCACCCCATAACCACATAGCACATCCGTGGGGAGCCTTAAGACACTTACTTCCCTATCTCAGCGCCCCCTTTTAAAGTTTATTATCCTTTACCCCAATATTAACAAAAAAAAAATCATTTTGGCTGAAAATTTAGCCTTTTTCCTGTAAGAAGAAGAGGGGAACAAGATGGCTGCGACCCAAAACAAAGCAACATAACCTGAATATGTTATAATCGAAAATTGGATATTTTCGGCCCGACATCAGATAGATTTACGCTACTTGTGTGAAACACAAGTGGTGTAACCAGTTTGAAGGATTTCAATTTGATTTGAAACGTGATTTAAATACTGTTGTCTTCTGCTTTGTTTTGGGTCCGCGCTACGCATATATGCCACGCCATGGCCATCTTCTTCTTTACATCTTCATACTAAGTGAAAGCCTCAGTGGCTTATTCGAGTTTTGCCTTTCGGAGAGCACCTTCACTTACTGCCCCTTCCCCCTTAACCCTACTTCCGTTAGCGGCTTCCCTTACCCACCTTATCGCTTCTTCGCTTCATGAAGTGACGTGGAAATTAATGCTAAATAAAATAAACTGACAGCGGATTACATATGCCCCGTCCGGTCGCCAGTTCTTCTCGATGTAGTTGACGGTCATCGGCTCTGTCATGTCGTTTTCGTATTTTGCAATATTGTACTTAGTTGCTTTTGCCAATGGAAGTAAGGTTTACGTCACTTGAAAATTAGAAGAGCATATTTAACCTCCCCAGAGTATGTACTTATTCTATTGATGTGTCATTTCTTAGGTGCTCTACAAATTGCCGCTAAGTGAACCAGAAGATGCTGAAGAAATATATGAGTGTGTGGCAGAAAACTCCCATAGTACAGAGTTCTCTCAAGCTACTCAACTATATGTCAAAGGTATTAACATGCTTTTCTTTTTGAGTATTATTTTGATTGTTGTGCAAATAAACTAAATTTTCTCTTTTTCTCATTTCTTAGAGCAGAGAGTACCGCCTAGTTTTTCTCCAATCAAGCCAGAACCAGTGGTGGAAGTGATGCTAGGTGAAGGCGTGAACTTGACATGTGTGTAGCTGTGGGTTCTCCAATGCCCACCCGAGTGGTGCGGCTTAAGGGCATGGAAACAGAACCAAAGTCACAGATCTGAGACTCTGGTAGGAAAAAAGCATAAACTTTCTTATTGATGTTCAGGGTCAGAGAACTACACTTGTGTTGCTGCTTCTGCCCTAGGAAGAGGATTATGGAAAGAGTTCTTGTATGAAAGTTAAATGTAAGAGATATAAGCTTATTTCTGATTTGTCCAGTTCCTGGATGTTTGAAGTTTCCATTTTTACCTTTGCATCTTATTTTCCAGCTCTTCCATTGGCTTACAAAACTGGAGGCTTCAGAAGTAACACCACTGAGTGAAGCTATCATGGACCCATACTATTCCAGAAGACCTATCATATTATGTAATGCTTTGCATAAGCCTAGATCAGCTACAAATCAAGCCTTCTCACAAATCTCTGGGAATTATCACACAGTATTACACTGTGAGATCCCTTTCACCTTATACTGAGTATGAAATGTATGTACTAGCTGTTAATCCCCATCGGAAGAGAGCCCTTAATGCAGCTCAGCCCTCTATGTTACAACAGGAGAGACAAGTAAGCAAAAGCTCCCAGGGCTGGGAATATTTCTACATATCAATTACTTTTAACAGCTTTTTCTAGCCTGCCCAGTACTGCTTAATCATTAAGCTGTACTTCCAGTAGAGAATTCAGATGTTCAGTTATGTTATACATGAATTTTTAATAACAATTATTTAATTCTTGCAATTTAAAAGAACAATAGTTAACTCTTTTACATTTTTCTTCTTAAAAAGTTGATATACAAGCTGGTAAACCTTCTGAGATCAATGCTCTATTAAGTATTTTTGTGCACGGTCAATTTATTTACAAAAGCTAGAAACATTTGGCTGCTTCAAATTGTTTATTAAATGGAGCAGCATGTAATTGAAGTTAAATTAAACTGAGCTTTAGTACTTCCTAGTACTTGTCTTCTTTATAATAGAAAGACAGTTGGATTTTTATTACTATTAAGCGCTTAAATGGTTTCTTTTTAAATTTATTTCGTGTTGTCTGAATTTTGTTTTTCATGCTAATAATGGGGATATGTATCTGATGTAAGTGTAAAGTTTTTGCAGTGCTGGTATTAGAAGCATGCATATCTGATTGTAGATTTTAAGGATTTGTTTTTAGGGTGGGAAATATCCAATGAAGAACAAACAAATTTTGCTTATATCTCAATGTTTCAGAACACTTTAAATCCTATCTTATTTTCTAAAGCTTTTGTGGGTCTATAATTTTTTTTTTCTAATCTATCATTTAATTGACATGGTGACAAAAACAATAGTTGCACCAAATTGATTATTTTTGCTAAAATTGGTCTATTTCCCACCTAATAAAAAAATCTAGGCAAATCAGAGACTAATTGTTGTTATTCTTTTACTCAACACTTTGTATTGCTTTTCACCACTGTAACTGTTTTAAAAAGCAACCAGAGTTGTATGCTAAATCTAATACTGATTAATTGTTAGAGCACAAATCGTCTTATGACACCATTACATTGCATGTTAAATTTATGAAACTGCTTTGCCTGCACCTCCTGCACCTCCCTGCCTCCCACTCTGCCTCTTTGCTTGATCTATCCTGTGGTATTTATTTATCCATGGTCCTCTTCTCATGATATATGCACTGCATCTCATTCTTCCATCAGCCACTTGTCACTTTGTATTAATTTCCAGTACTTGACTGATTTTTTGTTTAATCACTTCATAACACCCTACATTTTATATTACCAAGTACTAGAAATTCTTGTAGAATACTTCCAGCTTTATTTCTTAAATACGCTTAAGACAATTGCCATTTTTCAATTTAATGTGTCTTTTCTTCTTTCTTGCTATCAGCTGAATTTGGAGGTTCAAGTAAGTTTACCTCTTGTTTGCTGTCTCTTTCTAATTGTTACTTTTAACTATTTAAATACTTTTGTGTAAGCTCCTAAACAAATACCATATAGTCTTTATTAACAGAAATATAGAGTCATTTATGTTTCATAAGTCTTAACTTTATGATTTGTATGCTTCAGAACCTGGAACTGCTCCGAGGAATGTTCAAGTTAGACCACTCAGCTCCAGTACCATGGTTATTCAGTGGGATGAGCCAGAAACACCAAGTGGTCCAAATATCAGTAAGCTTTCTTTCATCTACTTGTTTAGAATTTTCTAATAAACATATATGATGACAACATTATTTTTCAAATTACAAGTACCACTGTATTTTTCAAATTGAAGGCAGATTTCTGGAGATCATTTTATGTTTTACATAGGGCTATAATGTTTTACTACACCACCAATCCTCAAGAGACAATATCAAAATGGCAAATGCAAAAGTAGACAACAGTCAGTTGACGACTATTGGGGAACTTAATCCTCACAGCATTTACTACAATTAGGAGTTCAAGCCTTTACAAGTATTGGTCCCGGCCCTTTTCAGTACTCCTTTCGTTCAAGTTAAAACCCAGCAGGGGGTAGTTTCTTTTGACTAAATGAGACTGAGCATTGGAAAGCCAACATTTATTCATGTACCTCTTCTAAAACTTTCTTCACTTTGTTAGTTCCAAGTCAACCAAGTAATCTACGTGCAAGTGACACTGGTGAAACGTCAGTGACTCTTGTAGGTGGAACAAACCAACTCATGCAAGTGATAATATTATCGCTTATGACCTCTACTGGAATGATACTTTTGTCAGGGTATGATGACCTTACCTGTCCTCCTTCTTTCCACATAGATTAAACTTTGTACACTTTGGCACTCACTCAACCCTTTACTTATTTCTATTTTTAGGAAGGAAAGGCATCACTCGCCGCATTAGTGCATCAGGAAAGCTACAAACTAACAAATCTTTGATATCCAAACACACTTTTACCCACATCTGGCTTGCTGCACGGTCAGAAGTAGAGGAGAAGGAGCAACAACAGTGCCAATTCCTGTTCAGAACCAAGCAGTATGGTAAGATTTGTTCACTTAACTTGGCTGTTTGCACACTACGTAATGCTGCCCCTCAAGCCAAGTACATAAGGGTTATTACTGTGCTCAGTCCCATTTTAAAAGATTTCTAGGTAAACTGAGGTTTGGTTTCAACAATTGGTAAGTAAAGTCCCACTTCCAACCTAATTGTAAATTATTTATTTTTACCATCCATTCCTATTGAGTCGAGAGAGCCAATTCATAGACTCAAGAAAATTTGGCTGTGCTCTAATTCTTTTTCTTTTTTATTATGAGGAAGGAATTTAACCGCACTTCCAAACATCTACTCCATTAATAGGCAGATGGGAGCCTTTTTTCACCCACCACATTTAAGCTGTTTTTAATTCCATTATGTCTGGCTTAAGGATGTTTATCCCCTCACCCTAGAAAAAAAAATATTTTATGTTATACAGTGTAATGTTTAGAGATAAATATTGCATCTCAACACTTCTGCACCATCAAAATTTTTTATTATGTTAAAACAATAGAAAGAATCTGGAAAATCTGTTGCACTTTGCTATAAACCTCTGATCTTGTGAAAATGCGTGGATACTCAGGTAAGGTACAGCTTAAGGGTTGGATTCTTTTTCAAAAAAAAAGCGAGGAGTAAGTTATGAGTCAGCCACCCGTGTGGTTTCTGGATCAAGTGGGTGGATTTATTATTATGGGTCCTCAAAAAAAGACTGTCCGATTTCAATCCATTGAGTCATTACTTGCCAAAACTTGTTTCTGGACACACAGAACAATTTAGGATACAGAAATTAATGTTGTATATAAGACCCTCTGGACATTAGTCTCCTTCATGAAAACTCAGACAATTGTCAGTCGCAGATTATCTACTGGGATATGAACACTTTGCCTCCAGCACTGTAGTTGTACATCACTTTGATTTTTTAATTATTATTATTTATTGAGAGCAAATGTTGTGTGGCAATTTCTGGTATCAAAGCATAGCATGTGGCTTTGAAGCTTCTTTTTTTTCCGTTTTCACTTTTTGTAATTGTCATTATTTTATGTTCCTCACAATTTGATGCACTGCAATACAGAAGTATATGCACAGGCTCTTAATTTGTTTCACGTGTGCACTTATTGAGTAATAGGATTTGTAGTTTGTTTGGGTGAAAGCTTCGTGCACAAGTATCCTAACTTATTTTCCCCTCGAGTGAGAGTGATGTTTGGTATTTTCCAGTTCAATTTCAGGGTAGAGTGCTCTTGGTATGTGTGCTTTGTGAACGAAGTACATTCTATTTTTACTTCCTTCCCATTCCATCAAAACCTGCCTCCTTTTCTTGTGGGAAGGGAGCCAGCCTCTTGTTACTTCTATTGCATTCTGTGCATATGTGTTCTTTTGTTGAGTCAAAATTTTTAAGTTAGGTTTAATTTCTGAAGGAGTCCTGCCTAATGCCATATGTTGTCTCCCTACGCCTTTGCTTTAACCACTTTGCCACTCCGCAGTCCCTGTTAACCCTCCACAAAATGTAACTGTGGAGATGGAAAGTTCTACTTCACTGCTGGTCACCTGGAAGCCACCTCTCTGATCGTCCCAGTGGAGACATTACACACATGCACTACAAGCCTCTACGTTGTAGAAGATGGTCTCCCCGAATCAAGAAGTGCAAAAGCGTCATCACCGTTATCGTGATGCAAGAACCAGCATGGTTGTGGATGAGCTAAGACCATGGACCAACTACTCCAGTTTGGGTTCTTACTGGAACCCAAAATTGGTGATGGGCCTTCATCGAACGGGCCTCATGGCCTGCACCCGGAGAGGACAGATGCGTGTCCAGATATTTTTTAAAAGTTGTTCAGATCACAGATTTTTTGGTCAGTTATCAACTGCTTTGACAGAAGTGAGGATAATACTTCTAAATTAACCCGATACAAATGCTGGTTGTGTCTCTTATTTTTCTTTGTCTATTGATTTGTTACAAATACATACATTGAATATTGATAGTAATATGGTTCCTTCTTTCATTACCAATTGAGAACTGACCAAATTAACTTGAACTATATCTTTTGCAGCATGTGAAATTTTGTGTGGTGTTGGCTCTCTCACTTGTCTTAGTTCTTTATGCAAACCTTTCATTCTATCCAAAACAGAGCGTTACTCATGTTAACATATCAGCTGGGTCTAATGAGTGAAACCTGCTTCAAGCATTCTTGAATAACATGCTCTTTTTACCTCCTTGTTTTCAAATCAAATAATATTTGTTTAATAGTGATACTTTTTAAATTTATTTTTTAAATTTTGTCAGTTAAGTATTTGCTTTTAAAGGAGAGACGTCCTTTCTTTTCCCTTGTAGTGCCAGGAAAAGAGGATAACACATCCTTTCTATCCTATTTTATGTAGAGTATGTCCAATACAAGTTACTTTAACAATCTTACCGTATAGAAGCAGAGTATTGATTAATTATATTGTTTGCTATGTTTGCAATTCAATTAGAAGTTTTTCATTTAAAAGTTTGTGTTTCTCTACTTTGAGGTTTTGTTCTCCTGAAATTCAAAATATGCGTACAATAGTAGCCGTCAATTACGCATGATACCTAGAAACTCAGAGAAATGTTACCATTTAATTTAGAAATTTTGACAAATACTAATGGGGTGCTATGATCGGATAATTGGTATTTTAGGCTGTAGATGTATTATGATGTTGACCTCTTTCCCATTAATTTTATTTACTTGTTTATGGGCAGCAGACCCTCATTTATTTGTTGCAATATAGGTTGATTTCTTTCTTTTGTTTGTTTTCCCAACTTTCAGCTCGTTAAAGATAAACTTCAAACTTTTTAAGTACATTCTTTCTGTATGACATTGTATCATGGGAGTTTTGGTATCACAAATGAAAAGAACAAAATAATCAATACTTTCTTCTATCTTCCATCATCTAAGTTTAGAAGATTGCAAGTCTCTTCATGAATTCATCCCTATAAGTCAAAAAGCAATTTATACAACATCATATACTTTGTTGGGTCCCCCCCTCCCTTTTTTCTTTCTTTTTCTTTTATTTTGTTCTTTGCCTTTCTTCAACTGACTGTGCCTCTCAATTCCTATTCTGATTGCTGCTAAATGACATTTTGCCAGCAGGGCCTTTAAAAAATTTAAGCTTAAATTGCTTCCTGCTTGCCAATTTTCTTTCTTATACTATTCAAAATTCTCTGCCTTACTCTGGCTGGAAGCTTTCTTTATTTTTGGGATATGAGATGTAGTTTCATAGAACCCTTTTGCTGAAATGTTTTAAACTTTCCAATTGGGATGTCTCCAAATTTGTGTGCACCTTAATGGCTAAGGACATTTAAAAGAGTAGTTACTCTAAATTATATTTGACAGGTTTAAAAACGTGCACAATGACTATAGTACTAACTCTAGCTGTTTAGATATTGAAAACATCTGTTTGGTTTCAGATTATGAGACTCTTTACATTTTGAGTTTATTTTTGCACTCATAATGATAATCAACTTTTAAATTACAGTATTTTAAATATTTTAGTGCTCTTGTTTTTACCTTTTTGTAATTCCTACTCATTTACCCCTTTGGTAATTTTGCAGCTTTACTTTGTCAATCTTTTAACTATAACTGTATTTTGGTCATCACTCATCACAAGTCAGTCCTAGATTTTTAAGTTACTCTTTTGGGTAGTTGAGTTCAGCAAAGAGATTCTGGTTCTATGAAACCTTCCTTGAATCCAGTACCTGTCCTTTCTCCTCATTCACCATCCTTGATTTTATTGCTTGCAATTTTCTGCTTTGATGGTCTGTCTCTTTGAAAAAAAAAAAAAGTTTTTTTTTTAATTTTTAAATATGAAAATAAATATACTACAAATTCTTCCGTTTGCAACCTGTCCACCCCGTCAGGTTGTATGTGCATTTTCTATGCACTGTTTCATATTGATTGATATTAATTAATGGTCTTGTCTTTTGTAGTATATCTATTATGCGGCCTAGATGTAGTACATTTTAATAAGGACAAAATAATATTTTAAAATGTGCTGTCTAGGCTTTGCAATGTTTAATCGTTTGTGGTCCTGTTTGTCAAAGCTGATGTGTGGTTGTGATAATTATACTCTCATCAAGTGTCCTGTATTAATTTGTACATGGGAGTGTTCATACCAAGACATTTTGGTTTTCTTTTGAGATTTTCTTCAAACCCTATCCTTATTGTAATATTGGGTATAGTGTGTCCTCCCATGTATTTACGCACACATGACATTGTACACCTTTGAATACTGTGACTTTCATGGTTGGTGCACTATTTGAAACAATGAACTTTTGTGTTTTCCCCAAAACAGATTTAAATTTTGCTTCTTGTTACAGTAATCAGCTTTTGATTTTTGATTTTTAAATGAATTTTTCCAAGTATAGTAGCATAGTGGACCTCAAAGGGTTAAATAATATTTTAAAAGTGGTTTTTACTTTTTGAAAAAATATTTTTACGACAGACACAAAGCTTTTTAAAGAAACAATTGCTTTTGACAATTTTTTGAATGTGCTGAGATACTAATTTTTATGCTTTTTCCAATGTGTCGCGTGTGGGTGCGTGTTGGAAGTTAAGTTAGTTGTGGTGATATTTTCTTCATGGATTGTCTTGTCTGTTTAACTGCTAATACTGTCTTTGTCTTAACATTCTGTGATATTAATCTATTTGTCCTCAGCAGACCGCTGGCATCGTGGAGATCGGGTGATATGGTTGTTGCTCCTCATAATTTTCTGGCAAAATGTGAATCACACTGCTTCTTCTTTTTGTGTCCTTACACTTAATTTACATTCTACAGTAATATAGAAACTATTACTGAAACACTTTCATACTGTACTTATTAGTGGTTTAAATTAACTCTATTTTGACTCTTAAGAAGAAGCAGTGTATTCATTCCTTCAGATGTAATCACTCTGTCAGTTACAACTCTCACTTGGTTGAATGCTTTTTTAATCACGTACACAAGTTTTTTAAGAGCACAAATCTTTTGTTTTGGGCACATTGTGTCACCACAGCACTAAGAGCACTGTTTTGGTTTTCTGCTCCTTCCATACATCACCTATCCTTGCCAAACCCTTGCCTGCATGCACTAATTGCCACTTTGCACCTCCTCCAAACGCCGTGATTTTGGTTTGTGGTATGTTTTGTAAAATTTGTTGTTCACCCATCAGTGTTAATCAGACTTGGTCATGAGCTACTGAGTAGACTTCTGGTTTGTGTGTATTTTTATTAATTAAACATTACCACTTCCAAAGCATGGCTGTATAGATGAGCACCTTTTAAATAAGTGAGCACAGCTTTTTTGTACTTATCTGCACTGTATTATATCACTGTTATTGAGGGTACCCATCCATGACTTTGTATCTCATACAAAATTGTCACATAGCATTCTCTCATCTGATAATTGAATACTTTTCCCCTTTATTCTATTCTATTCTTGATTGATTATCTTTGTCAGTTCTATTCCCCATTTATAGTACAATACATTTTTCTCCTTCAGATATTAATTTTAAAAATACTTGACAATATGAAATGCGGTACAAAGTATTTGTATTAGTGTAGATGCTGATGCAGCCAGTGATGATACATTAAACCAACTCTTTCCTCAGATGGGTCATTTCCCTTTGATGTGGGTAGTGAGATTCTTGTTTGTTATGGCTGACAAACAAAACTTCTCATACATACATATTTCACCCCATGATGAACATAATCTCCTGCCCTACAAGAAAAGGAATAATGGTCACACTCCACACCATCCAACCACAACTAAAAGTTTGAAATCAACATTACTTGTCTAAAAACTGGAATAATTTTGCAAAGACTTTTCAATACTAAGACCCATTCACCTTCTCTTTCTTCTTCATACTCACTCCTCCCCTCTCTCTGTCTAACCTCACATTCATATTCACAGGACTACACATTAAAATTGACTCATGTTCATAGTTTAAGTGGTTGTAAAAATAGTATCGTGAATCATAATCTATTAGTAATTTTTTAAACATGCAGAGAAGTTAAGCACTCCCAGTGAAAATTTCCCTCCTTCTGTTCAGACTCTAAACATAATTTCCATCTTGTTTATTTTTAGTTTAAATTTTTGAAAAAGAATATGTTTATACGTACCATTTCTAATCGAGCTCTCAGGTACCGTCTGAACAAAGACCATACATTTAAATGTGGAGTTTTTTCTTTGTTTGGTTCATAACTTTTTCTCTTGGTTTTAAACAAAGTAATGTGTACCCTGAGATCTTCTTGAATCTTAATCAAACATTCTATTCTATTCTGTTTTTAATTATTATTATTTTTTTTATAAGTACTCACTAACTTTTTCCCTGGTTTTCCATTTTAACACTTTTACGTTTTGGCAAAATTTGGATTTTTGCACTGTGTGTGTGTTTTTGTGTGAGTATTTTACTTCAGACCAATTAAAGCAAAGAGATCCATTCCCAAACTTTGTCCTTATTTTACTACAAGGCATTACAACGACAAAGTTATTTGCAGCTGACTTCACTAAACACAATTTTTGTTGTAACTGATTTTCTATTTGAATTTTGTCAGCTTGAAACAGGCGTCAGGGATCTCAATAAAATTTTTGTTTAATACATTGGTTTAAATGTACCTGTTAGGAAGATTTATCATTTTATACATCTGCACATTGATACATCTTTCAATTCATACTAAAATTATTTTCCCAGACCAGCATTTTTTAACAAGAAATTTACTATTGGTTTTCACACATAATGATTGATTTCATATTCTGTTTTATAAACATACACCAGTTTTGTGGCTGTCTTTTTTCACATTATTTTTGACAGTTATTTTTGTGGCTCCCTTGTGACTCGTTTTGCATACCCTGAAAGAGTTTTTGCAGCTGTGTTTTGAAGGGGAATATTTTGAATGTGTCGGCGATACAACACATTTTTTTTTTTTTTGGATCGCTCATTGAGAAACCAATAGTAATTTTGTCACATTTTTCCCACTTTTTTGTGGCGTATCAATTCTTTTGGTTCCCCTGCTCCAGCTTGTAAAAGTGAGTACTAACATAGCTCGAAAAGAGACTGAATATTACCATTCGTTGGTGATTATGTTTTATTCAATCAAATCATGTCAGTAATTTTTGGTTCTGTTTGTAGTTTGTAGATATGTAGAATGTAGTCAAAATATAACTGTCATCTTTTAAATACACTCCATACACTTTCCTCTGTCATTTCTTGGAGTAGGAAATGACCCTTGTTCATCTTACATTTATCTATATTTACATACAGACTAGTCCCTTTGGAAGTATGGTAAACTATACTTCAATCAATTTCTTTGATAGGGCTTCTCCTGTTTCTGTTCTTTACTCTCATTTCTCTCGTTTTTCTATTAATAATATAAGAATCAAATTTGGGTGGCTTCTCATATTTTCCTATCTTTTGTCTCTTTTTCACTTTGAGGATTTGCCTTAACATCATATTGGTGAATATGAGTTCCGGCTACTCTTTTGAACAGTGGCCATATGGGTAATTTTCCTCCAAGCAGAAAACATGCAAGAGAAATAAACTAATATTCATAGGTTTTGCATTTTTGCTTGGTGAGGAAAGAGAAGCTGTATACAGCTTCCCTTCCTTTCTTTTGTAAAATTTTCAGATTGTAGAACTCTAGTTTTTAGTATACATATTATCAGCAAATGTATACTGCTTTTTAAGCCCTGATGTCCTGGTCATCATTAATAAGCTCCATTTTATTTCTTGTTAACAAGCATAATAAAGATGGTGTTTTCAATTTGGAGCTCTAATGATATCAGCATTGAGCGTCAGGCTCATTCTTAAACATTGCTCATGGATCTTTTCTCACTTAACAGTGCCTGGACCTCCCAAAAGATGTTGTTGCTACTCCCCATCAACTCTACAACAATTAGTGTTCGTTGGAGCGCTCCAGGCGAAAAAGAAAGAAATGGCATAATACGTGGCTATCAAATTCATGTACAAGAGGCCAGTATGGAGAGTACGTAAATTGGATGACAGAGTCTTGAATTCAGAAGACCTTATAACTGCTGGAAAAATACAGCAATTGCAATATGAAACCACATTTTGTGCATGATTCATTCATTAAATATGTTACATTATGTATAATTATAACTTCTTCATTCTTCACTACATTTGCTTTAATTATTTTATTTTATTTTTAGGGTGCACCTCTAGCAGTCTTATGTATGACCCAATTAGATTAGATATTCAAGATGGCTCCAGTTCTTGAAGGAATGTACCAGGACTTCAACCTGACACAAATTATTCAGTCCAGGTTGCTGCCCTAACTAGAAAAGGGATGGTGACCGTAGTAAACCCATTACAGTTCGCACTCCAGGGGGAGTTCCAAACCGACCAAATCTGAATTTGAAGTATGTAACAAGTATCTAATCTCAGAAAAATATTATTTGACGCAGGAAGAAATAATATTTGTAATATAACATTTAAATTACAGGGCTAAGAGGAAAGAGGATACAGGAGAAGTTAATGATTTGGAGTTGGAGTGGTTTGCACCAACCCAGAAACATGGAGAACTTGTTGGATTTAGGTTGCGTTTTGGGATTCAAAATCAGACTCTTCAAGAAAAGTTGTTGGGTCCTTCTGAAACTCATTTTCTTCTACAAGATTTAGGTGTGATTTCAGCTACATGTGTCAACTGATTTTGTTATTGTCATTCTTATATTTACTGATTTTATTTCCCTTGTTAATATAGAGAGAGGAGTAGCGTATGAATTTAGACTCGCTGGACAAAATGAAGTTGGTTATGGACAGAGATTGTGAAAACTTATGTCACACCAGAGGAGCTCCTACTGGACCACCATCAAATATTTCAGTCCATTTTCAGACGCCTGATACTGTCAGCATAGTATGGTCTGCTCCTCCCAGAGAAAACGAAATGGAGTGATAATGTATTACCATGCTGTTTTGCACAAGAAAGACGATCACTCTACTCAATTTGAAAGGAATACAACCTTCCAACAAGGCCGTCTTTCCTAACCTTGAAGACAACTCTGAATACATATTCAAAGTTCGAGCCCATACAACCAAAGGTGCTGGCCCTTACAGTGATCACATGACTATTAAGACACAGCCTGATGTTCTTCGCGCACGAAATGTGAATGTAATAGCAACCTCGGACCATAGTGCTGAGGTCTGGTGGGAACCAGTAACTTCCAGACAAGTCATAGGTTACACAATATTTTACAGTGCTGTTGCTGTTGAAGATCTTGATAGTTGGGAGCAGAAGAATGTGTCTCGTACTGAATCGGCAGATCTTATTAATCTAGAAAAAATTCTGAGTATGCAGTGGTTGTTGCTGCAAGATCAAAAAACTGGCCTAGGCCGCCTGTCTGAGAAGAAAACTGTGAAGGTCAAACCAGAAGATGTACCCATGAACTTTTATGCCTCAGATGTGAGCACCCACAGCATGACCCTCTATTGGTCAGCACCTAATCAGCTAAATCCTCTCAAGTACAAGATCTCTTATGATTCAGAGAAACAATTTATTGACTCCCAAGGCATCTCACAAACACAAATTGTTCCAACAAGAACAATATATGTTGAACCTCATGTGCATAACTACACAGTGACTGATTTATCTCCATTCACAACTTACAGAGTTAATGTTAGTGCTGTGCCTCAAGACAATTCATATCGTCCACCAACAAAAACAACTGTCACAACTGGAATGGCAGGTAATGTCAACCCTAAGCAATAGGTGAAATTCAAACAAATATTAGATATAAGTTTGGGTTGCAGAGGTAAACATGTTTGTTTTGTACTGTCTTACAGCTCCCCAGCCTATGGTGCAACCTGACTTTTATGGAGTGACTGGTGATGAAATATCCGTGATACTGCCTCCAAGCTTCAGAACAGTATGGACCAATTAGTCATTACTATCTTATTGTTGTGCCAGAGGATAAGTCCACTATCAACAAACATCCCGATCAGTTTCTGACTGAACAGGTACAGTTATCAATGAACAAATTTATGATAAAAGTTTTTGTTTTGTTTTATTTGTTATTTATGGGAAGTGTACTTTAATTTAATTTATATACATCCTTAGATGATTGCCAATAAAGGACATAAAACTGAAAGGGAGAATGCTCCCTACATTTGCTGCTAAATTTACACTAAAGGAATATCCCATACACTTTCTATCTTGGTAATAATGAAACTTATGAAGGGTTTTTGAACCGAAAGCTTGAAAAGGGAAAGCGATACAGAATATTTATTAGAGCAGTAGTGGATACACCTCAGAAGGTAAGATACAAAGTTTGCTGTGCTGCATAATTTGCCTGTAGCAAAGAGGTGTTAAAAAGATAGAGGTGTTCTTATTTTGTTTTTGTCTCAAGAAAACAGTCTCTTATCTTTACTTTCTCTATTTTGGTAGCACTTGTACACCAGCAGTCCTTTCTCAGAACCACTCTCCCTTAATATGAGATCAGCTCCTCCAGGAGATCCACCAAGGAGACCAGATCCAAATCTTCCTGTTGAAAATTCAGGAGATGTGTCTGTAAATCGAAACACTGAGGAGGCTGGCATGGTATGGGTAATTGGGCCTATCATTGCTGCACTTGGTTTGTCCATTATTATGGTTCTTCTGTTCATCTTAAAAAAGTAAGTTTGTTACCCATGAGTGTTTTACTACCAACTTAAATTGGTATAAGACTCTAATCATACTCAATTTTTCCACCTAGACGTAGACAACCATGTAAAGCTCCAGATCAAGCCGCTGTGACAAGACCCTTAATAACAGCTGATATAGCTACTTCCCACGGCCCTATGGATCCAGTTGAGATGAGGCGTTTGAATCATCACACGCCTGCTATGGCATCACATCCTCCTATTCCACTTAATGAACTGGCTACTCATATTGAGAGATTAAAATCCAATGACAACATGAAGTTTTCACAAGAATATGAGGTAAGTGCATGTTGTGCATGTTTCTTATACAAATTTGTAACAGTTATATTGATGTATTATCGGGTTACTTCTTGTTTTCTAGTCAATTGAACCCGGACAGCAATTCACATGGGATCATTCAAACATGGAGGTGAATAAACCCAAAAATCGGTATGCAAATGTTATTGCATATGATCATTCAAGAGTAGTCCTTCAACCAATTGATGGTGTCCTGGGATCAGACTACATTAATGCAAACTACTGTGATGGATATCGCAAGCACAATGCCTATGTAGCTACTCAGGTCAGTTCTTGTTAATGAAATCAGCATCAATAGTTTCTTCCCTCTGATTGATGTAGGGCAGTAGATTTATTTTTTTATTTCAATTCTGAATTAATTTCCAGGGTCCTTTGCAAGAAACTTTTGCTGATTTTTGGAGAATGGTGTGGGAGCTAAGAACAGCTACTATTGTCATGATGACTAAGCTTGAAGAAAGAACGCGGATCAAGTGCGATCAGTACTGGCCCACCCGAGGGTCAGACACTTATGGAAATATTACTGTTGCAATTTCTGATGTTCAGGAACTGGCTACTTATTGTATTCGTACATTCCACATCCATCAAGTATGCTATTGCATTTTCTTTCTCTGTTTTAAAAGTTGATTTTTGAAACTTTTTATTTACAAAATTATAAATGAATGTGTGGTAATTTCATAATTTTCTCTTGTGGGTCTTTCAGTCAGGTTATAGTGAGCGCCGTGAAGTGAAGCAACTGCAATTTACAGCATGGCCAGACCATGGAGTTCCTGATCACCCTGCACCATTCTTACAATTTCTAAAGAGAGTGCGTAGTCTTAACCCTGCTGATGCTGGTGCAATGGTTGTACATTGCAGGTATGTCAATTTAATTTAAAATGTTGTGTCGCTCTGGACTTTGCTGCTGTCAGCCACAGAAATAGAGTGCAAAGACTTATTGTCATATAAACCTAAGATAACTACATCAATTGATTTTCAGTGCTGGTGTGGGAAGAACTGGGTGCTTCATTGGAAGCGATTCAATGTTGGAGCATTATGCAGAATGAGAAGACCATCGATATTTATGGACATGTTACTTGTTCTGAGCCCAAAGAAATTATATGGTCCAGGTATTTAGGTCTTTGATAAAATCTTTTGATTTTACCTTGAAAAACTTCTAAACAGTTTCTACTACCTTTTTTCTAGACTGAAGACCAGTACATGTTCATACATGATGCCCTACTTGAGGCAGTTGTTTGTGGTAATACTGAAGTTCCTGCTAGATCACTTCATACACATATATCAAATTTGCTTTTGAATCATGATGGTGTTACAAATATGGAACTTGAGTTCAAGGTATGCATATTGTAATACAGTAATTATAGTTTTGCACTTTGTGTTTGTGTTTTAATTTGAGGTTTTATATCATACAGCGGTTGTCAAATATGAAGACAGATGCTTCACGGTTCTTATCCGCTAGCCTTCAGTGTAATAAACATAAAAACAGACTTGTTCATGTGCTGCCATTTGAAAGCACAAGAGTTTGTTTACAACCAGTTAGGGGGGTGGAAGGATCAGACTATATTAATGCCAGCCTTATTGATGGGTATAGGCAAAGAGGAGCCTACATTGCCACTCAGGGTCCTCTCCCCATACTGCTGAGGACCTGTGGCGCATGTTGTGGGAGCACAACTCTACTATTGTTGTGATGTTGACGAAACTAAAAGAAATGGGCAGGGTGAGTGGTCATTAATATGAATTGCAGTACTTTCTATTCATTGCTAGTATTAGAAATATTTTTCCTATTTTTCACTATCGTTTCACATTAATTATATTTTATAGGAAAAGTGCCACCAATACTGGCCTTCTGATCGCTCCGTGCGTTATGCATGTTATGTTGTGGAGCCCATTGCAGAGTATAACATGCCTCAGTATATTCTTCGAGAGTTCAAGGTCACGGATGCAAGAGATGGCTCATCCCGAACTCTACGACAGTTCCAATTTACAGATTGGCCTGAACAAGGTGTTCCCAAGTCCGGAGATGGATTTATAGATTTTATTGGTCAAGTTCATAAAACAAAGGAACAGTTTGGTCAAGAAGGGCCAATTACTGTACATTGCAGGTATGATTGTTGTTCCTGACAATATCTTTGGTTTTATCCGGGATAGTTGAGATAATTCATCTGTCATGTTTCTAGTGCTGGTGTTGGTCGAGCGGGAGTTTTTATAACCTTAAGTATTGTTTTGGAAAGAATGCAGTATGAAGGAGTTGTTGATGTTTTCCAAAGTGTCCGTGTTTCGCACACAACGTCCAGCTATGGTTCAAACAGAGGTACTTAACGCACTGACTATCTTCTGTTTGTCTCTACTACACTTTCTGTTACCTGATTATTTTGAACCACTTGTTTCAGGACCAGTACCAATTCTGCTACAGAGCTGCATTGGAGTACCTAGAGTTCTTTCGATCACTATGCAACATGAACATGTATTTACGCAACATAGTGGTCAACGTCCAAGTCGCCAAGGCTCCACAAAATTTTGTATAAATTGACTAGACTGGAATGGAGCTAATTAATTTAATTTTAATGTTGTAAATAAGCAACAAAATGTGATGAGCTCTCTGTTCAAATTTTTAATGCTTGAACTAACATTTTTTGCTTCTGTCTGTAAGCACAGGAGATGTTTATTGATGGGTTTTAAAATCCAATGTAAATAAAAGTTTAGAAAAAAATTGGATGGACTAGAGTGCTAAGTACATAGTGTAGCTAGTTATGTATTGTATTAATGATTATAGACTTTTACTGATAGTGAACTAAGATAATGAACACTGCCGAATGTGCAACTAACTACTTCCTTTTAATTTTTGTTGCTGTGACTCATTATGCTTTAAATGTAAACCTGCCCAATGAATAAGACCAGCAACAGTATTTCTGCTGTGAAACAATCATGTCATAAATATGCCACTTCTGTAAAGCCCTTGCCAGTGTGTCACCATTGTTTTCTCAACCAATTGACAATTTATTTTTAGTAGGCAGTGTATCAAACATACCATGTGCCACTCTCTTCCATTGTACAGATATTTCTCACTGATTATTTCCATATCATATCAATACTCTTTATTGAATGTAGGTTTGAAGTGAATACTTAAACATCTCAAGACTGCTAAGCTCATGTTACTGCCATTGTTTCTATATTGTGTTAATTGAGCTGTGTATTATATTGTTTATACAATAAGTGAAAAAGAGGGGGAACGGCCCATCCTATGGCCAAGCCTATTTCTGTTTAAACTATAACTAGTATCTTTTTATTTGATGTTAATGTATGTTTTATCATAGTGATTTTTCGATAAGCAATAGATCATGTGTTAGGGAAAAGGTCTTTGGATAGAATTTCAAAGACCTGTTACTCTCCATTTTATATCATTTTTAAAGAATTGGAACTAGTGACATCTCTGCTGTATTGTGATGCATTGCCATATCTCCTTGCGCATTGTTTTTGTAAAGGCAGGCTTCTGTACTTAGTATCAAGCCACAAGGATACATAATGATGCTCTATTCCATTTACATATTTATTCCTTTTTTATAAAGATTTTCTTTGTTTAAGTTTTCAACAAATTTATTTTTGTTTAAAGTGTATGGAAGCATAGAAGTTTCCAAAATATGTACTTTTACTTATTTGGATTTGAAGAAAATGTTTATGATTTCAGTCTACCAATATTCATTGTGGACCCGTGGTTTATGTTCCTAACTTTCTATTTGATTTATACTACATATTCATTTTGCCCTGCTACAAGGTGTTCTGTTCTATTTTGATCTCATGCAAGTTTCTCTACTTATAACTCTGAAATTAACAAGAAGGATGTTTTCTTTGTTTTTAATTTAAATGAAGGAATGTATACTGTACCATCTACCCTACACCTGAGTCGAAATTGTTGTTTGACCCAAGGAGGAAATATTTGTCTGTTTAAAAGGGTAAGTACCGTATCATAAATACTGAGCATCAAAGTAGATCTTTCATCATTTTTTTATTAGTCAGCAAATAAATTATAAAATCTTCCTAAGTTAAAATTTTGGTTCAAGACAGAAGTCTGACGTATTCAAGTTTGAGAGCTAATGTGAATGTGTGTGTGGCACGCTTTTATTGATTAACAAATGTTATTTCTTTTATGATTGATGGATGGGGGCCTTGCAAATTAAGGAGTGGTCAACTCTCAATTTTTAATATTTGCACTTGTTATGAGCCCAATCAAGGCATGTATTTAAAATTCAAATTTGTTACCTTCAGATACAAGTAAAATTTTCAAATAACTATAATCTTGTGTTAAAAAAAGAAGTGAGAGATTTTTCTATATCAAAGCACAAATGTGTACTGTACAAAATCAAGATCATATTGTAGGTTTAGATTTAGAGCAAATGTTTTTGTGTTAAATCAGGCATTCAATATTGGTTTTGCCTCTTAACTAAATGATACTCATAAGTTTAGTTAAAAGACCAAAGTGCTCCATCAGTGGATCACAATACAACAACAATTTAAAAAAAAAGAAGAGTGAAAAACGATTGTGATGCAACACAGTCATGACTGTTGTGCTCACAACTATAAATTTGCTTCAGTCAGACAATACACCAATCACACACTATATGTGTTGTAATTGATCATATATTTTGTGACAGATACTTCTTATTTCATGTCAAATGTATATTAATATTTATCCTATTTTGTTTTCTTGTGCCAGCAATCAATTTTACTCAAGATTGATATTGATATACGTGATGAATTTTCTACTCCTTGATTTACCCAATATTGCTTTTATTTGTTTCCAACCTGATTCAAACTTCTATTGTTTCTTCATATCTTGTGTTAACATTTATAGTCATGTTCTTGATTTAAATTACATACTTTTCTACTGTGTGGTGAAGCCATAGAAATAAAAAAATTAAAGTGAAAATCTTGATCTTTTGTTTACAGTAAAGCCGCTTATAACGTTGCCCTTACTTGCGCCGAAATCGCAACGTTATAAGCGGGAAACGCTATAAACGGACATTTTACATGTAATAAGTCTTATTGGTGCACGGAAAACGCGACGCTATAAGCGGAAAACGTTATACGCGAAAACGTTATAAGCGGCTTTAACTTGATTCCTTTTATTGACCCACCAAAGGTAACATATAAGTTTAGTCGATATCGGCGGCAATTTTTCTTCGGTCAAAAATCACAAAAACGCAAAGGCTATAGCCTTTGCATTTTTACGATTTTCGGCCGAATTTTTCTCCAACGTGTTTTTAGTCCCAGAAGAGTGTCTCCTGTGAGTTTGGTCGAAATCGGTGACAATTTTTTCGGCCGAAAATCACCAAAAACGCAAAGGCTATACCCTTTGCATTTTTACGATTTTGTACCGAAAATAAATTTTGCTCCAAAGTGACGGGGGTTGTGCAGGGGCACTCTAAACATTCCCTAGACCAGCCCCCGAGGGTTTCCTGTGAGTTTGGTTGAAATCGGACACAATTTATTTTCGGCCGAAAATCATAAAAAACGCAAAGGCTATAGCCTTTGCATTTTTACGATTTCGGGCCGAAAATAAATTTTGCTCCAAAGTGACGGGGGCTGTTTAGGGGCACTCTTAACTTCCTCTAGACCAACCCCCGAGGGTGTCCTGTGAGTTTGGTCGAAATCGGAGACAATTTTTTTTCGACCGAAAATCGCAAAAACGCAAAGGCTATAGCCTTTGCAAATTTTCGATATCCGGTTGAAAATAAAATTTACTCCAAAATGACGGGGGATGTGTTCAGGGAATTGAAATCGTCGCGCTCCCCTATTTTTAAAATTGTATGGGTTTGTGTATTTTCGGGAGGTGCGAGGTGCGAGGGCGCCGTGCGCTCACTCTCACTTCACGTGGCTTAACTTTACACGCCCCTGGCTTTACTTTACACGCCCGAGAGGCTGGCGACGATCAGGGAGCGGCTAGGGGAAGCGAAGCCGCCGTGGTTGAACGTGGCGCGCCGCTGTCCAGCCCGCAGATCGATCGTCGCTACAGGAGCGCCCTCTGCTGGGTGTATCGAGGCTGATCGAGGAAACAAACCAAACAAGGCAGGCAGGTCAGAAACTTTGTATTGTTTTGTCAGCGTGAAAGTACGTTCCCCCTTGGATGTTCCTTATTTTCTTGAGAGCTTAGCGAATTAATGGACAGTATTGGGTGTGTAATTCTTTAATGCAATTGATATGAGCGAAATTTTTTCATCTCTCTAGAACGGTAGATGGTGACAAACAGTGGCGTAGCGTAGAGCAAAGCTAAAACAAAACGACATAACCTGATCGCGAAAGTCTCTTTAAGTAAATAGTTTTTGAGCTGTTATCGGATACATTTCCGTTGATTGCACGCATATTGTAAGATTAAAATTAATTTAAAATATACCTCTTCGAATGTAAACGAAATTTTTCCACGCAGCTTGCTGCTTTGTTGTGTACAATTCATGTTTGCAGCCTGATTTACTTTTTCTCTTTTGGTTTCTTTGAATAAAATAACTTTCAATACTGTGTGTCGTAATATTTGATGTAAAGATTCTATGATCCACTTTGTCCTGCTTGCTAGTTTTTGCGCACTTCTGTGAGAGAAAAAATATGGTTACGGATCCTGCAAAGTTTTCACTTTTCTTTTATTTTGTTTCTCTTTCAGATTCTACAGAAAGAGTATTTGAGGAAAATCAACTTGCTACTCGAGCTCCCAAGTTAGTGTCTCATCTCCACCAGGATATGAATCTCGATGAATCCATACCTTCTCTGGTAAGTTTACATTAGTATAGATAGCTTAAAATAATTTCATTAGTCTACTGTGTTTTCTTCTTCTCACACATGTCTTTATATATTTGTTGCTCTTGATTTTACAGTGTGAATCCAAACGGGAAACCAGTCCAGTGGGGCTGTTTGCAGTGTCTGCTGTGATCATGCTGTTGATTTGAAGGTGAGCAATGTTCAGAGCTTACGCATTGATTTTGGAAATAAATTTGAGAAGCAAGACAAGACAAGTATTTTGATTTGCACCCACCATAAAGTAATATTTTGAGGCATCTTTGTTTGTAATTGGCTATTCCCCTAGCAAAGAGTGAAATGTCTAAGCTTGCTGCTGTTCCTCTGGTAACTGGAGCAAAGTTGTAATTGGGACAATAACTGCTTTTTTTTTTTTCATTAAGAGTGGTGCATTTATTTTTCTGTACTTTTGCCTTTGGCTTTTGTGACAACTTCATCCTGATCTGTCTTTGACTTTGTCATGCTAATCATAACTGTTATTTTCTTCAGGTGTTACCCTTTGCTTCAGTTGTCCAATTATGTTTTATATCCAAGCATTATAAAGTTTGTTGCATTACTTTCCAAGAATCCATGAAGTTTCTTCTGATCTCTACTCCAATGTTGTGATAGCAATGATGCTGTAGAAAATGGTGAGTAACATTTTCATTTGGGATCATCTTATCTTATCTTACCTATTTTGAAACCTTCCACACACTGATTTCAAGCTGTCTTTGTTTGTTCTTCAGGATGCTGATTACTTTGACGGGCCTTCACTACTGCAAGCCTTCTGATTCTTTCAGTCCTTTGGGTTCGGATTTTTTGAGCTGCTTGTGATCCCCACAGCACCTGGTGTGTATTTCTCATTTTACTTAACTTCATTATATATTTTGTTTGAATCCTAGTACCCCTATAAGATAAAAGTTAACTTGAATATCAATTTGCTAATGACATGGATTACCTTCTTTTGATTGCTGAACATATTTTGATTTCAAATTAAAATGCCATAGCAAGTAGTAAAATTTTGGCACGTCATCACTTGTACCTGCCGTACTAAATTTAAGAGGGATTGGAGAATAGCTGTTTTAATTTTTCATTTTGTGTCGATTTTGGGCCGAAAAATAAATTTTGCTCCAAAGTGACGGGGGTTGTGCAGAGGCTCTCTTAACTTACCCTAGACCAACCCCCGAGGGTTTCGTGTCAGTTTGGTCAAAATCGGAGACAATTTATTTTCGGCCGAAAATCGAAAAAACGCAAAGGCTATAGCCTTTGCATTTTTACGATTTTGTGCCAAAAATAAATTTTGCTCCAAAGTGACGGGGGTTGTGCAGGGGCACTCGTAACTCTTTCTAGACCAAACCCCGAGGGTGTCCTGTGAGTTTGGTCGAAATCAGAGACAATTTATTTTCGGCTGAAAATCGCAAAAACGCAGGGGCAGGGGAACTCTAAACATCCCCTAGACCAACCCCCGAGGGTGTCCTGTCAGTTTGGTTGAAATCGGAGACAATTTTTTTTCTGCCGAAAATCATAAAAATGCAAAGGCTATAGCCTTTCCATTTTTACGATTTCGGGCCGAAAATAAATTTTGCTCCAAAGTGACGGGGGTTGTGCAGGGACACTCTTAAAATCCCCTAGACCAACCCCCGGGGGTTCCTGTGAGTTTGGTTGAAATCGGAGACAATGTATTTCCGGCCGAAAATCGTTAATACGCAAAGGCTATAGCCTTTGCATTTTTACGTTTTCGGGCCGAAAATAAATATCGCTCCAAAGTGATGGGGGTTGTGCAGGGGCACTCTTAACATCCCCTAGACCAACCCCGAGGGCGAGGGGCAACCACTCGTGAAATCCTATGTACAAACTTGTGGAAATCTCGATAAAATCCTCAGAAAACTCGATGAAAACCTCCGAAATCTCGATAAAATCCTCGGAAATCTCGATGAAATCCTTGGAAATCTAACTGAGAAATCTCATGAAATCTAATTGAAATCTTGTGAAATCTTGTGAAATCTCATGAAATCTGAGAGAAATCTTGTAAAATCAGTAGAAATCCCGTGTACACTAGGATGGGGAGTGGTTGCCCCCTCGCCCGAGGTTCCCTCTGAGTTTGGCTTGAAATCGGAGACAATGTATATAGCCTTTGCCTTTTACGATTTTTTGGCCAAAGCGATTTTCTCCCAAGCGAGGTCCGGTACCGGGCTCTTTAGATTCGCAGCGCGTTTTTTAGTCCCAGAAGAGTGTCCCCTGTGAGTTTGGTCGAAATCGGAGACAATTTATTTACGGCCGAAAATCACAAAAACGCAAAGGCTATAGCCTTTGCATTTTTACGATTTTTTGGCCAAAGCGATTTTCTCCAAAATGAGGTCCGGTACCAGGCTCCTTGGACTCGCAACGTGTTTTTTAGTCCCAGGAGAGTGTCCCCTGAGAGTTTGGTCGAAATCGGAGACAATTTATCTTCGGCCGAAAATCACAAAAACGACAAGGCTATAGCCTTTGCATTTTTACGATTTTCGGGCGAAAATTAATATTCTCCGAAATGACGGGGGTTGTGCCGGGGGACTCTAACGTACCCCTAGACCAACCCGCAAGGGTCAGTTTGTCCGAAAACCCGGTTTGTCTGCGCGGAAATGCAGTTTTCCTGATAGCGCGCAATGTGTTCGGGCGAGTTGGCTTAGGGGCCTATTTCCTCATTAGCGAAATCCGGTATAGGACTCCTAGGACTTGCGTTGTGTTTTTTCGTCCCAGAATAAGGTTCCCTGTGAGTTTGGTCGAAATCGGAGACAATTTATTTACGGCCGAAAATCACAAAAACGCAAAGGCTATAGCCTTTGCATTTTTACGATTTTTTGGCCAAAGCGAGTTTCTCCTAAACGAGGTCCGGTACCGGGCTCGTTGGACTCGCAGAGCATTTTTTTGTGCCAGAGGAGTGTCCCCTGGGAGTTTGGTCGGAAATCAGGGACAATTTATTCTTCGGCCGAATATCACAAAAACGCAAAGGCTATAGCCTTCGCATTTTTACGATTTTCGGCTTGAAAATTAATCATTCTCCGAAACAACGGGGGTTGTGCTGGGGGACTCTAACGTGCTCCCCTAGACCAACCCGCAAGAGCCAGTTTGTTCCGAAAATCATATTTGTTCATAAAGTGGGAAATTTAGCCTTTCCTGATATGCGCGCAATGTGTTCACAAGCGCGAGGTGGTACTTAGGGGCCTATTTCCTCAAGCGAGGTCCGGTACCGGACTCTTTGGATTCGCAACGCGTTTTAGTCCCAGAAGAGTGTCCCCTGTGAGTTTGGTCGAAATCGGAGACAATTTATTTACGGCCTAAAATCACAAAAACGCAAAGGCTATAGCCTTTGCATTTTTACGATTTTTTCCAAACGAGGTCCGGTACCAGGCTCCTTGGACTCGCAACGTTTTTTTTAGTCCCAGAAGAGTGTCCCCTGAGAGTTTGGTCGATGTCGGAGACAATTTATTTACGGCCTTTGCATTTTTACGATTTTGGGCCGAAATGACGGGGGTTGTGCTGGGGGACTCTAACGTACCCCCAGACCAACCCGCAAGGGTCAGTTTGTCCGAAAACCCGGTTTGTCTGCGCGGAAATGCAGTTTTCCTGATAGCGCGCAATGTGTTCGGGCGAGGTAGCTTACGGGCCTATTTCCTCATTAGCGAAGTCCGGTATAGGACTCTTAGGGCTTGCTTTGTGTTTTTTCGTCCCAGAATAAGGTTCCCTGTGAGTTTGGTCGAAATCGGAGACAATTTATTTACGGCCGAAAATCACAAAAACGCAAAGGCTATAGCCTTTGCATTTTTACGATTTTCGGCCGAAAATTAATATTCTCCGAAATGACGGGGCTTGTGCTGGGGGACTCTAACGTTTCCCTAGACTAACCCGCAAGGGTCAGTTTGTCCGAAAACCCGGCTTGTCTGCGCGGAAATGCAGTTTTCCTGATAGCGCGCAATGTGTTCGGGCGAGGTGGCTTAGGGCTCTATTTCCTCATTAACGAAGTCCGGTATAGGACTCCTAGGACTTGCTTTGTGTTTTTTCGTCCCAGAATAAGGTCCCCTGTGAGTTTGGTCGAAATCGGAGACAATTGTCTTTCGACCGAAAATCACAAAAACGCAAAGGCTATAGCCTTTGCATTTTTACGATTTTTTGGCCAAAGCGATTTTCTCCAAAACGAGGTCCGGTACCGGGCTCCTTGGACTCGCAACGTTTTTTTTAGTCCCAGAAGAGTGTCCCCTGAGAGTTTGGTCGATGTCGGAGACAATTTATTTACGGCCGAAAATCACAAAAACGCAAAGGCTATAGCCTTTGCATTTTTACGATTTTCGGCCGAAAATTAATGTTCTCCGAAATGACGGGGGTTGTGCTGGGGGACTCTAACGTACCCCCAGACCAACCCGCAAGGGTCAGTTTGTCCGAAAACCCGGTTTGTCTTCGCGGAAATGCAGTTTTCCTGATAGCGCGCAATGTGTTCGTGCGAGGTGGCTTAGGGGCCTATTTTCTCACTAACGAAGTCCGGTTTAGGACTCCTAGGACTTGCTTTGTGTTTTTTGGTCCCAGAAGAGGGTCCCCTGTGAGTTTGGTCGAAATCGGAGACCAATGTTTTCCGACCGAAAATTGCAAAAACGCCAAGGCTATAGCCTTTGCATTTTTACGATTTTCGGCCGAAAATTGATATTTTTCGAAATGACGGGGGTTTTGCTGGGGGTCTGTAACGTACCCCTAGACCAACCCGCAAGGGTCAGTTTGTCCGAAAACCGCGCCGCTGTCCAGCCCGAAGATCGATCCTCGCTACAGGAGCGCCCTCTGCTGGGTGTATCGAGGCTGATCGAGGAGACAAACCAAACACTTCAGTTCAGTGTTTTGTCAGCGTGAAAGGACGGCCCTACTTGGATGTTCCTTATTTTCTTGAGACCTTAGAACTACTGGACAGTTTTGGGTGTGCAATTCTTTTATGGAATTGATATGAGCGAAATTTTTATAATCTCGGAACGGTAGATTGTGACAAACAGTGGCGTAGCCTAGTGCAAAAGCTAAAACAAAGCGACATAACCTGATCGCGAAACCCTCTTTTAAGTTAAAGGTTTCTGAGCTTTCATCGAATACATTTCCGTTAATTGCACGCATATTGTAAGATTAAAATTAATTTTAAAATATACCTCTTCGAATGTAAACGAAAATTTTCCATGCAGCTTGCTGCTTTGTTGTGTACAATTTATGTTTGCAGCCTGATTTACTTTTTCTCTTTTGGTTTCTTTGAATAAAATAACTTTCAATACTGTGTGTCGTAATATTTGATGTAAAGATTCTATGATCCACTTTGTCCTGCTTGCTAGTTTTTGCGCACTTCTGTGAGAGAAAAATATGGTTACGGATCCTGCAAAGTTTTCACTTTTCTTTTATTTTGTTTCTCTTTCAGATTCTACAGAAAGAGTATTTGAGGGAAAATCCACTTGCTACTCGAGCTCCCAAGTTACTGTCTCATCTCCACCAGGATATGAATCTCGATGAATCCATACCTTCTCTGGTAAGTTTACATTAGTATAGATAGCTTAAAATAATTTCATTAGTCTACTGTGTTTTCTTCTTCTCGCACATGTCTTTATATATTTGTTGCTCTTGATTTTACAGTGTGAATCCAAACGGGAAACCCAAATGCTTCTTCAATGGCCAAGTGGGGCTGTTTGCAGTGTCTGCTGTGATCATGCTGTTGATTTGAAGGTGAGCAATGTTCAGAGCTTACGCATTGATTTTGGAAATAAATTTGAGAAGCAAGACAAGACAAGTATTTTGATTTGCACCCACCATAAAGTAATATTTTGAGGCATCTTTGTTTGTAATTGGCTATTCCCCTAGCAAAGAGTGAAATGTCTAAGCTTGCTGCTGTTCCTCTGGTAACTGGAGCAAAGTTGTAATTGGGACAATAACTGCTTTTTTTTTTCATTAAGAGTGGTGCATTTATTTTTCTGTACTTTTGCCTTTGGCTTTTGTGACAACTTCATCCTGATCTGTCTTTGACTTTGTCATGCTAATCATAACTGTTTTTTTCTTCAGGTGTTACCCTTTGCTTCAGTTGTCCAATTATGTTTACATCCAAGCATTATAAAGTTTGTTGCATTACTTTCCAAGAACCCATGAAGTTTCTTCTGATCTCTACTCCAATGTTGTGATTGCAATGATGCTGTAGTAAATGGTGAGTAATATTTTAATTTGGGATCATCTTATCTTATCTTACCTATTTTGAAACCTTCCACACACTGATTTCAAGCTATCTTTGTTTGTTCTTCAGGATGCTGATTCCTTTGACGGGCCTTCACTACTGCAAGCCTTCTGATTCTTTCGATCCTTTGGATTTTTTGAGCTGCTTGTGATCCCCACAGCACCTGGTGTGTATTTCTCATTTCACTTAACTTCATTATATATTTTGTTTGAATGCTTGAACCCCTATAAGATAAAAGTTAACTTGGATGTCGATTTGCTAATGACATGGATTACCTTCTTTTGATTGCTGAATATATTTTGATTTGAAATTGAAATGCCATAGCAAGTAGTAAAATTTTGGCACGTTATCCCTTGTACCTGCCGTACTAAATTAAAGAGGGAATAGCTGTTTTTTTTTTTCATTTTGTGTCTTTCTAAATAAATCAACCGAGTTGTGATGAAATGATACTCTTTTCTTGAGCTGCTTCTGATACATATTTGTTTTTGCAGGTGACAAGACAAAGATGCACCAAATGTGAAGGCGTTGAAGACTCTTCAAATCAAGAAACCAACTCAAGACAGGATCCTCAGCATGAAAAAATGAACTCACTTTGAACTTGCTTTGTATTTGGAATTACTTGAAACCGATTTTTTGGTATGTGAGCATGAGTTATTTCATTTGAAGGAGAAAATTGTCACAGTGAAACGCGTTTTGTTCTTCTTCCAATAAAATTTGCATTTCTTTTTTGTTGCGCTCCCACTGCTGCAAGTCCCAAGCTCAGCTGCTGCGCACATGAAGGCACAGCAGCTGAGCTTAGGACACGAAGCATCAGAGAAGCGACAACAAAACAATGTTTTCCTCCTTGGTTGTCGACTTTGGCCTTCCTTCATCGAGCGACTCACTAGTGGAAACCAATGAACCACTCGACCGAGAAGACCGAAGTTGACAACCAGAAAGGGAAAAAAAAAAACGTCCTTGTCCTTCTCCTTATACAAATACTTGTCCTGGTATAAATACTTGCCTCTCTGAGAGAGAGAGGGAGAAAGAGGGGGGGAGATGGTGAGAGAAAGTGCCGAATGCGAGAGAGAGGAGGGACGGGTGAATAGATAGAAAAGAATCAAAGAGGAGTGGGGGGGGGGGGGGGGGGTGAGGGAAGTACGAGAGTGGGGCAAAAGGGGTTGGAACTGAATTTTTGTAAACATAAGCCTTAATAAATCAATTTTCATTTTTCCCTTTGTTTCTCCTTTTCATTGAAAATTCAATCAAATTTCTTCCTTTTTTCTTCTCCAATGTAAAAAATATAAAGGAGAAAAAAAGAAGAAAAGAAGAAGAAGAAAAGAAGAAGAAAAAAAGAAGAAGAAAAAAAGAAGAAGAAAAAAGAAGAAGAAGAAGAAGAAAAAGAACAACAAAAACAACAACAAAAACAACATCAAAAACAACAACAAGATCAACAACAAGAACAACAAAACAACAACAAAAACAACAACAAAAACAACAACAAAAACAACAACAAAAACAACAACAAGAACAACAAAAACAACAACAAAAACAACAACAAAAACAACAACAAAAACAACATCAACAAAAACAAAAACAACAACAAAAACAACAACAAAAACAACAAAACCAACAACAAAAACAACAACAAAAACAACAACAAAAACAAAAACAACAACAACAACAAAACAACAAACAAAAACAACAACAACAACAACAACAAAACAACAACAAAAACAACAACAAAAACAACAACAACAAAAACAACAACAACAAAACAAAACAACAAACAACAAAACAAAAACAAAACAACAAAACAACAGCAACAACAAAAACAACAACAACAAAAACAACAACAAGAACAACAAAACAACAACAAAAACAACAACAAAACAACAAAACAACAACAAAAAAACAACAACAAGAACAACAAGAACAACAAAACAACAACAACAAAAACAAAACAACAACAAAAACAACAACAAAACAACAACAAAACAACAACAAAACAACAACAACAAACAACAACAAAAACAACAACAACAAAACAAGAACAACAACAAAAACAACAACTACAAAAACAACAACAAAAACAACAACAAAACAAAACAACAAAAACAACAACAAAAACAAAAAACAAAAACAACAACAAAAACAACAACAAAAACAACAACAAAACAACAACAAAACAACAACAAAAACAACAAAACAACAACAACAAAACAAAAACAAGAACAACAACAACAAGAACAACAAAACAAAACAACAAAAACAACAACAACAACAAAAACAACAACAACAACAACAACAACAACAAAACAAGAACAACAAAAACAACAACAACATCAAAACAACAACAAAACAACAACAAAACAACAAAACAACAACAAAAACAACAAAACAACAACAAAACCCCCTCTCGCGCGCTCTGCTCTCACTCTTACTATTTCCCGCCCCTCCTCTCCCCTGTCTCTTTCCCCTCGCGCGCTCTGCGCACACTCTTACTATTTCCCGCCACTCCCTCTCTCCCCTCTCTCTCCCCCTCGCGCGCTCTGCGCTCACTCTTACTATTTCCCGCCCCTCCCCTCTCCCCCTCTCCCTTTCCCCCCCCCTCGCGCGCTCTGCGCTCACTCTTACTATTTCCCGCCCCTCCCCTCTCCCCCTCTCTCTGTCAGAGAGGCAAGTATCTGTACCAGGACAAGGATTTGTGAGGACAATTGAGTCGCTCGATGAAGGAAGGCCAAAGACGTCAGCCAAGGAGGAAATAAAATGTTTTGTTGTCGCTTCGCTGATGCTTTGTATCCTAAGCTCAGCTGCTGTGCCTTCATGTGCGCAGCAGCTGAGCTTGGGACTTGTAGCAGTGTAAGCGCAACAACAAAGAAAAAGAAATTTTATTGGAAGAAGAACAAAATGCGTTTGACTGTGACTATTCTCTCCTACAAATGAAATAACTCATGATCACATACGAAGATTCGGTTTCAAGTAATTCCAAATACAAAACAAGTTCAAAGTCAGTTCATTCTTTCATGCTGAGGATCCTGTCTTGAGTTGGTTTCTTGATTTGAAGAGTCTTGAACGCCTTCACATTTGGTGCATCTCTGTCTTGTCACATGCAAAAACAAATATGTATCAGAAGCAGCTCAAGAAAACAGTATCATTTCTTCACAACTCACTTGCTTTATTAAGGAAGACACAAAATGAAAAAATAAAACAGCTATTCTACAATGCAATATTACTTTATGGTGGCTGCAAATCAAAATACTTGTCTTGTCTTGCTTCTCAAATTTATTTCCAAAATCAATGCGTAAGATCTGAACATTGCTCACCTTCAAATCAACAGCATGATCACAGCAGACACTGCAAACAGCCCCACTGAACTGCGGTCACGATCCGACGGTCCGAGGAGATAAACACCCTACTTCGCCATTGAAGAACCAATTGGGTTTCCCCTTTGGATTCACACTGTAAAATCAAGAGCAACAAATATATAAAGACATGTGCGAGAAGAAGAAAACACAGTAGACTAATGAAATTATTTTAAGCTATCTATACTAATGTAAACTTACCAGAGAAGGTATGGATTCATCGAGATTCATATCCTGGTGGAGATGAGACAGTAACTTGGGAGCTCGAGTAGCAAGTGGATTTTCCCTCAAATACTCTTTCTGTAGAATCTGAAAGAGAAACAAAATAAAAGAAAAGTGAAAACTTTGCAGGATCCGTAACCATATTTTTCTCTCACAGAAGTGCGCAAAAAAACTAGCAAGCAGGACAAAGTGGATCATAGAATCTTTACATCAAAAATTACGACACACAGTATTGAAAGTTATTTTATTCAAAGAAACCAAAAGAGAAAAAGTAAATCAGGCTGCAAACATAAATTGTACACAACAAAGCAGCAAGCTGCATGGAAAATTTTCGTTTACATTCGAAGAGGTATATTTTAAATTAATTTTAATCTTACAATATGCGTGCAATTAACGGAAATGTATTCGATGAAAGCTCAGAAACCTTTAACTTAAAAGAGGGTTTCGCGATCAGGTTATGTCGCTTTGTTTTAGCTTTGCACTAGGCTACGCCACTGTTTGTCACAATCTACCGTTCCGAGATTATAAAAATTTCGCTCATATCAATTCCATAAAAGAATTGCACACCCAAAACTGTCCAGTAGTTCTAAGGTCTCAAGAAAATAAGGAACATCCAAGTAGGGCCGTCCTTTCACGCTGACAAAACACTGAACTGAAGTGTTTGGTTTGTCTCCTCGATCAGCCTCGATACACCCAGCAGAGGGCGCTCCTGTAGCGAGGATCGATCTTCGGGCTGGACAGCGGCGCGGTTTTCGGACAAACTGACCCTTGCGGGTTGGTCTAGGGGTACGTTACAGACCCCCAGCAAAACCCCCGTCATTTCGAAAAATATCAATTTTCGGCCGAAAATCGTAAAAATGCAAAGGCTATAGCCTTGGCGTTTTTGCGATTTTCGGTCGGAAAACATTGGTCTCCGATTTCGACCAAACTCACAGGGGACCCTCTTCTGGGACCAAAAAACACAAAGCAAGTCCTAGGAGTCCTAAACCGGACTTCGTTAGTGAGAAAATAGGCCCCTAAGCCACCTCGCACGAACACATTGCGCGCTATCAGGAAAACTGCATTTCCGCGAAGACAAACCGGGTTTTCGGACAAACTGACCCTTGCGGGTTGGTCTGGGGGTACGTTAGAGTCCCCCAGCACAACCCCCGTCATTTCGGAGAATATTAATTTTCGGCCAAAATATCGTAAAAATGCAAAGGCTATAGCCTTTCCGTTTTTGTGATTTTCGGCCGTAAATAAATTGTCTCCGACATCGACCAAACTCTAAGGGGACACTCTTCTGGGACTAAAAAAAAACGTTGCGAGTCCAAGGAGCCTGGTACCGGACCTCGTTTTGGAGAAAATCGCTTTGGCCAAAAAATCGTAAAAATGCAAAGGCTATAGCCTTTGCGTTTTTGTGATTTTCGGTCGAAAGACAATTGTCTCCGATTTCGACCAAACTCACAGGGGACCCTCTTCTGGGACCAAAAAACACAAAGCAAGTCCTAGGAGTATTAAACCGGACTTCGTTAGTGAGAAAATAGGCCCCAAAGCCACCTCGCCCGAACACATTGCGCGCTATCGGGAAAACTAAATTTCCGCGCAGACAAACCGGGTTTTCGGACAAAGTGACTCTTGCGGGTTGGTCTAGGGGAACGTTAGAGTCCCCCAGCACAACCCCCGTCATTTCGGAGAATATTAATTTTCGGCCGAAAATCGTAAAAATGCAAAGGCTATAGCCTTTGCGTTTTTGTGATTTTCGGCCGTAAATAAATTGTCTCCGACATCGACCAAACTCTCAGGGGACACTCTTCTGGGACTAAAAAAAACGTTGCGAGTCCAAGGAGCCCGGTACCGGACCTCGTTTTGGAGAAAATCGCTTTGGCCAAAAAATCGTAAAAATGCAAAGGCTATAGCCTTTGCGTTTTTGTGATTTTCGGTCGAAAGACAATTGTCTCCGATTTCGACCAAACTCACAGGGGACCTTATTCTGGGACGAAAAAACACAAAGCAAGTCCTAGGAGTCCTATACCGGACTTCGTTAATGAGGAAATAGGCCCCTAAGCCACCTCGCCCGAACACATTGCGCGCTATCAGGAAAACTAAATTTCCGCGCAGACAAACCGGGTTTTCGGACAAACTTACTCTTGCGGGTTGGTCTAGGGGAACGTTAGAGTCCCCCAGCACAACCCCCGTCATTTCGGAGAATATTAATTTTCGGCCGAAAATCGTAAAAATGCAAAGGCTATAGCCTTTGCGTTTTTGTGATTTTCGGCCGTAAATAAATTGTCTCCGATATCGACCAAACTCACAGGGGACCCTCTTCTGGGACCAAAAAACACAAAGCAAGTCCTAGGAGTCCTAAACCGGACTTCGTTATTGAGAAAATAGGCCCCTAAGCCACCTCGCACGAACACATTGCGCGCTATCAGGAAAACTGCATTTCCGCGCAGACAAACCGGGTTTTCGGACAAACTGACCCTTGCGGGTTGGTCTAGGGGTACGTTAGAGTCCCCCAGCACAACCCCCGTCATTTCGGAGAATATTAATTTTCGGCCGAAAATCGTAAAAATGCAAAGGCTATAGCCTTTGCGTTTTTGTGATTTTCGGCCGAAAATAAATTGTCTCCGATTTCGACTAAACTCAGAGGTGACACTTTTCTGGGACTAGCATACACGTTGCGAGTCCAAGGAACCCGGTATCGGACCTCGTTTGGGAGAAAATCGCTTTGGCCAAAAAATCGTAAAAATGCAAAGGCTATAGCCTTTGCGTTTTTGTGATTTTCGGCCGAATATAAATTGTCTCCGACATCGACCAAACTCTCAGGGGACACAGGGGACACTCTTCTGGGACTAAAAAAAACGTTGCGAGTCCAAGGAGCCCGGTACCGGACCTCGTTTTGGAAAAAATCGCTTTGGCCAAAAAATCGTAAAAATGCAAAGGCTATAGCCTTTGCGTTTTTGTAATTTTCGGTCGAAAGACAATTGTCTCCGATTTCGACCAAACTCACAGGGGACCTTATTCTGGGACGAAAAAACACAAAGCAAGTCCTAGGAGTCCTATACCGGACTTCGTTAATGAGGAAATAGGCCCCTAAGCCACCTCGCCCGAACACATTGCTCGCTATCAGGAAAACTGCATTTCCGCGCAGACAAACCGGGTTTCCGGACAAACTGACCCTTGCGGGTTGGTCTAGTGGTACGTTAGAGTCCCCCAGCACAACCCCCGTCATTTCGGAGAATATTAATTTTCGGCCGAAAATCGTAAAAATGCAAAGGCTATAGCCTTTGCGTTTTTGAGATTTTCGGCCGAATATAAATTGTCTCCGACATCGACCAAACTCTCAGGGGACACAGGGGTCACTCTTCTGGGACTAAAAAAAACGTTGCGAGTCCAAGGAGCCCGGTATCGGACCTCGTTTGGGAGAAAATCGCTTTGGCCAAAAAATCGTAAAAATGCAAAGGCTATAGCCTTTGCGTTTTTGTGATTTTCGGCCGAATATAAATTGTCTCCGACATCGACCAAACTCTCAGGGGACACAGGGGACACTCTTCTGGGACTAAAAAAAACGTTGCGAGTCCAAGGAGCCCGGTACCGGACCTCGTTTTGGAAAAAATCGCTTTGGCCAAAAAATCGTAAAAATGCAAAGGCTATAGCCTTTGCGTTTTTGTGATTTTCGGCCGTAAATAAATTGTCTCCGATATCGACCAAACTCACAGGGGACCTTCTTCTGGGACCAAAAAACACAAAGCAAGCCCTAAGAGTCCTATACCGGACTTCGCTAATGAGGAAATAGGCCCGTAAGCTACCTCGCCCGAACACATTGCGCGCTATCAGGAAAACTGCATTTCCTTGCAGACAAACCGGGTTTTAGGACGAACTGACCCTTGCGGGTTGGTCTAGGGGTAAGTTAGAGTGCCCCAGCACAACCCCCGTCATTTCGGAGAATATTAATTTTCGGCCGAAAATCGTAAAAATGCAAAGGCTATAGCCTTTGCGTTTTTGTGATTTTCGGCCGTAAATAAATTGTCTCCGAAATCGACCAAACTCTCAGGGGACACTCTTTTGGGACTAAAAAAAACGTTGCGAGTCCAAGGAGCCCGGTACCGGACCTCGTTTTGGAAAAAATCGCTTTGGCCAAAAAATCGTAAAAATGCAAAGGCTATAGCCTTTGCGTTTTTGTAATTTTCGGTCGAAAGACAATTGTCTCCGATTTCGACCAAACTCACAGGGGACCTTATTCTGGGACGAAAAAACACAAAGCAAGTCCTAGGAGTCCTATACCGGACTTCGTTAATGAGGAAATAGGCCCCTAAGCCACCTCGCCCGAACACATTGCTCGCTATCAGGAAAACTGCATTTCCGCGCAGACAAACCGGGTTTCCGGACAAACTGACCCTTGCGGGTTGGTCTAGTGGTACGTTAGAGTCCCCCAGCACAACCCCCGTCATTTCGGAGAATATTAATTTTCGGCCGAAAATCGTAAAAATGCAAAGGCTATAGCCTTTGCGTTTTTGAGATTTTCGGCCGAATATAAATTGTCTCCGACATCGACCAAACTCTCAGGGGACACAGGGGTCACTCTTCTGGGACTAAAAAAAACGTTGCGAGTCCAAGGAGCCCGGTACCGGACCTCGTTTTGGAAAAAATCGCTTTGGCCAAAAAAAACGTAAAAATGCAAAGGCTATACCCTTTGCGTTTTTGTGATTTTCGGCCGAATATAAATTGTCTCCGACATCGACCAAACTCTCAGGGGACACAGGGGACACTCTTCTGGGACTAAAAAAAACGTTGCGAGTCCAAGGAGCCCGGTACCGGACCTCGTTTTGGAAAAAATCGCTTTGGCCAAAAAATCGTAAAAATGCAAAGGCTATAGCCTTTGCGTTTTTGTGATTTTCGGCCGTAAATAAATTGTCTCCGATATCGACCAAACTCACAGGGGACCTTCTTCTGGGACCAAAAAACACAAAGCAAGCCCTAAGAGTCCTATACCGGACTTCGCTAATGAGGAAATAGGCCCGTAAGCTACCTCGCCCGAACACATTGCGCGCTATCAGGAAAACTGCATTTCCTTGCAGACAAACCGGGTTTTAGGACGAACTGACCCTTGCGGGTTGGTCTAGGGGTAAGTTAGAGTGCCCCAGCACAACCCCCGTCATTTCGGAAAATATTAATTTTCGGCCGAAAATCGTAAAAATGCAAAGGCTATAGCCTTTGCGTTTTTGTGATTTTCGGCCGTAAATAAATTGTCTCCGATATCGACCAAACTCTCAGGGGACACTCTTCTGGGACTAAAAAAAACGTTGCGAGTCCAAGGAGTCCGGTACCGGACCACGTTTTGGAGAAAATCGCTTTGGCCAAAAAATCGTAAAAATGCAAAGGCTATAGCCTTTGCGTTTTTGTGATTTTCGGTCGAAAAACAATCGTCTCTGATTTCGACCAAACTCACAGGGGACCTTATTTTGGGACGAAAAAACACAAAGCAAGTCCTAGGAGTCCTATACCGGACTTCGTTAATGAGGAAATGGGCCCCTAAGCCACCTCGCCCGAACACATTGCGCGCTATCAGGAAAACTGCATTTCCGCGCAGACAAACCGGGTTTTCGGACAAACTGACCCTTGCGGGTTGGTCTAGGGGTACGTTAGAGTCCCCCAGCGCAAACCCCGTCATTTCGGAGAATATTAATTCTCGGACGAAAAACGTAAAAATGCAAAGGCTATAGCCTTTTCGTTTTTGCGATTTTCGGCCGAAAATAAATTGTCTCCGATTTCGACTAAACTCAGAGGTGACACTTTTCTGGGACTAGCATACACGTTGCGAGTCCAAGGAGCCCGGTACCGGACCTCGTTTAGGAGAAAATCGCTTTGGCCAAAAAATCGTAAAAATGCAAAGGCTATAGCCTTTGCGTTTTTGTGATTTTCGGCCGAAGATAAATTGTCTCCGAATTCGACCAAACTCACAGGGGACCTTATTCTGGGACGAAAAAACACAAAGCAAGTCCTAGGAGTCCTATACCGGACTTCGTTAGTGAGAAAATAGGCCCCTAAGCCATCTCGCCCGAACACATTACACGCTATCAGGAAAACTGCATTTCCGCGCAGACATACCGGGTTTTCGGACAAACTGACCCTTGCGGGTTGGTCAAGGGGTACGTTAGAGTCCCCCAGCACAACCCCCGTCATTTCGGAGAATATTAATTCTCGGCCGAAAATCGTAAAAATGCAATGGCTATAGCCTTTGCGTTTTTGTGATATTCGGCCGAAGATAAATTGTGCCTGATTTCGACCAAACTCACAGGGGACACTTTTCTGGGACTAAAAAACGCGTTGCGAGTCCAAGGAGCCCGGTACCGGACCTCGTTTGGGAGGAAATCGCTTCGGCCAAAAAATCGTAAAAATGCAAAGGCTATAGCCTTTGCGTTTTTGTGATTTTCGGTCGAAAGACAATTGTCTCCGATTTCGACCAAACTCACAGGGGACCTTATTCTGGGACGAAAAAACACAAAGCAAGTCCTAGGAGTCCTATACCGGACTTCGTTAATGAGGAAATAGGCCCCTAAGCCACCTCGCCCGAACACATTGCTCGCTATCAGGAAAACTGTATTTCCGCGCAGACAAACCGGGTTTCCGGACAAACTGACCCTTGCGGGTTGGTCTAGGGGTACGTTAGAGTCCCCCAGCACAACCCCCGTCATTTCGGAGAATATCAATTTTCGGCCGAAAATCGTAAAAATGCAAAGGCTATAGCCTTGGCGTTTTTGTGATATTCGGCCGAAGATAAATTGTGCCTGATTTCGACCAAACTCACAGGGGACACTTTTCTGGGACTAAAAAACGCGTTGCGAGTCCAAGGAGCCCGGTACCGGACCTCGTTTGGGAGAAAATCGCTTTGGCCAAAAAATCGTAAAAATCCAAAGGCTATAGCCTTTGCGTTTTTGTGATTTTCGGCCGAAGATAAATTGTCTCCGAATTCGACCAAACTCTCAGGGGACACTTTTCTGAGACTAGCATACACGTTGCGAGTCCAAGGAGCCCGGTACCAGACCTCGTTTGGGAGAAAATCGCTTTGGCCAAACAATCGTAAAAATGCAAAGGCTATAGCCTTTGCGTTTTTGTGATATTCGGCCGAAGATAAATTGTCCCTGATTTCGACCAAATTCCCAGGGGACACTCTTCTGGGACTAAAAAATGCTTTGCGAGTCCAAGGAGCCCGGTACCGGACCTCGTTTAGGAGAAAATCGCTTTGGCCAAAAAATCGTAAAAATGCAAAGGCTATAGCCTTGGCGTTTTTGCGATTTTCGGTCGGAAAACATTGGTCTCCGATTTCGACCAAACTCACAGGGGACCCTCTTCTGGGACCAAAAAACACAAAGCAAAACCTAGGAGTCCTAAACCGGACTTCGTTAGTGAGAAAATAGGCCCCTAAGCCACCTCGCCCGAACACATTGCGCGCTATCAGGAAAACTGCATTTCCGCGCAGACAAACCGGGTTTTCGGACAAACTGACCCTAGCGGGTTGGTCTAGGGGTACGTTAGAGTCCCCCAGCACAACCCCCGTCATTTCGGAGAATATTAATTTTCGGCCGAAAATCGTAAAAATGCAAAGGCTATGGCCTTGTCGTTTTTGTGATTTTCGGCCGAAGATAAATTGTCATCGATTTCAACCAAACTCTCAGGGGACACTCTTCTGGGACTAAACAACACGTTGCCAGCCCAAGGAGCCCGGTACCGGACCTCGTTTGGGAGAAAATCGCTTTGGCCAAAAAATCGTAAAAATGCAAAAATTTTACTATTTGCTATGGCATTTCAATTTGAAATCAAAATATATTCAGCAATCAAAAGAAGGTAATCCATGTCATTAGCAAATTGACATCCAAGTTAACTTTTATCTTATAGGGGTACAAGCATTCAAACAAAATATATAATGAAGGTAAGTGAAATGAGAAATACACACCAGATGCTTTGGGGATCACAAGCAGCTCAAAAAATCCAAAGGACCGAAAGAATCAGAAGGCTTGCAGTAGTGAAGGCCCGTCAAAGGAATCAGCATCCTGAAGAACAAACAAAGATAGCATGAAATCAGTGTGTGGAAGGTTTCAAAATAGGTAAGATAAGATAAGATGATTCCAAATTAAAATATTACTCACCATTTACTACAGCATCATTGCAATCACAACATTGGAGTAGAGATCAGAAGAAACTTCATGGATTCTTGGAAAGTAATGCAACAAACTTTATAATGCTTGGATATAAACATAATTGGACAACTGAAGCAAAGGGTAACACCTGAAGAAAATAACAGTTATGATTAGCATGACAAAGTCAAAGACAGATCAGGATGAAGTTGTCACAAAAGCCAAAGGCAAAAGTACAGAAAAATAAATGCACCACTCTTAATGAAAAAAAAAAGCAGTTATTGTCCCAATTACAACTTTGCTCCAGTTACCAGAGGAACAGCAGCAAGCTTAGACATTTCACTCTTTGCTAGGGGAATAGCCAATTACAAACAAAGATGCCTCAAAATATTACTTTATGGTGGGTGCAAATCAAAATACTTGTCTTGTCTTGCTTCTCAAATTTATTTCCAAAATCAATGCGTAAGCTCTGAACATTGCTCACCTTCAAATCAACAGCATGATCACAGCAGACACTGCAAACAGCCCCACTTGGCCATTGAAGAAGCATTTGGGTTTCCCGTTTGGATTCACACTGTAAAATCAAGAGCAACAAATATATAAAGACATGTGCGAGAAGAAGAAAACACAGTAGACTAATGAAATTATTTTAAGCTATCTATACTAATGTAAACTTACCAGAGAAGGTATGGATTCATCGAGATTCATATCCTGGTGGAGATGAGACACTAACTTGGGAGCTCGAGTAGCAAGTGGATTTTCCCTCAAATACTCTATCTGTAGAATCTGAAAGAGAAACAAAATAAAAGAAAAGTAAAAACTTTGCAGGATCCGTAACCATATTTTTCTCTCACAGAAGTGCGCAAAAAAACTAGCAAGCAGGACAAAGTGGATCATAGAATCTTTACATCAAATATTACGACACACAGTATTGAAAGTTATTTTATTCAAAGAAACCAAAAGAGAAAAAGTAAATCAGGCTGCAAACATGAATTGTACACAACAAAGCAGCAAGCTGCGTGGAAAAATTTCGTTTACATTCGAAGAGGTATATTTTAAATTAATTTTAATCTTACAATATGCGTGCAATCAACGGAAATGTATCCGATAACAGCTCAAAAACCATTTACTTAAAGAGACTTTCGCGATCAGGTTATGTCGTTTTGTTTTAGCTTTGCTCTACGCTACGCCACTGTTTGTCACCATCTACCGTTCTAGAGAGATGAAAAAATTTCGCTCATATCAATTGCATTAAAGAATTACACACCCAATACTGTCCATTAATTCGCTAAGCTCTCAAGAAAATAAGGAACATCCAAGGGGGAACGTACTTTCACGCTGACAAAACAATACAAAGTTTCTGACCTGCCTGCCTTGTTTGGTTTGTTTCCTCGATCAGCCTCGATACACCCAGCAGAGGCGCTCCTGTAGCGACGATCGATCTGCGGGCTGGACAGCGGCGCGCCACGTTCAACCACGGCGGCTTCGCTTCCCCTAGCCGCTCCCTGATCGTCGCCAGCCTCTCGGGCGTGTAAAGTAAAGCCAGGGGCGTGTAAAGTTAAGCCACGTGAAGTGAGAGTGAGCGCACGGCGCCCTCGCACCTCGCACCTCCCGAAAATACACAAACCCATACAATTTTAAAAATAGGGGAGCGCGACGATTTCAATTCCCTAAACACATCCCCCGTCATTTTGGAGTAAATTTTATTTTCAACCGGATATCGAAAATTTGCAAAGGCTATAGCCTTTGCGTTTTTACGATTTTCAGCCGAAAATAAATTGTCTCCGATTTCGACCAAACTCACAGGACACCCTCGGGGGTTGGTCTATGGGAAGTTAAGATTGCCCCTGCACAACCCCCCTCACTTTGGAGCAAAATTTATTTTCGGCCCGGTATCGTAAAACTGCAAAGGCTATAGCCTTTGCGTTTTTATGATTTTCGGCCGAAAATAAATTGTCTCCGATTTCAACCAATCTCACAGGACACCCTCGGGGGTTGGTCTAGGGAATGTTTAGAGTGCCCCTGCACAACCCCCGTCATTTCGGAGAATATTTATTTTCGGCCCAAAATCGTAAATGTGCAAAGGCTATAGCCTTTGCGTTTTTGCGGTTTTTAGCCGAAATTAAATTGTCTCCGATTTCGACCAAACTCACAGGACACCCTCGGTGGTTGGTCTAGGGTCACATAAGAGTGCTTCTTAACAACCCCCGTCACTTTGGAGCGAAATTTATTTTCGGCCCGAAATCGTAAAATTGCAAAGGCTATAGCCTTGGCGTTTTTGCGATTTTCGGTCGAAGAACAATTGTCTCCGATTTCGACGAAACTCACAGGGGACCTTCTTCTGAGACCAAAAAACACAAAGCAAGTCCTAGGAGTCCTAAACCGGACTTCGTTAGTGAGAAAATAGGCCCCTAAGCCATCTCGCCCGAACACATTGCGCGCTATCAGGAAAACTGCATTTCCGCGCAGACAAACCGGGTTTCCGGACAAACTGACCGAATTGACCCTTGCGGGTTGGTCTAGGGGTACGTTAGAGTCCCCCAGCACAACCCCCGTCATTTCGGAGAATATTAATTTTCGGCCAAAAATCGTAAAAATACAAAGGCTATAGTCCCTCTAAGCAACCCCCGCCGTTTCGGGGGAAAAAAAAAAATTCGACCCGAAATCGGAAAAATGCAAAGGCAAAGGCCATAGCCTTTGAGTTTTTTCGATTTTTCGAGCACAAGAAGAAATTCTACCTTGTTGACCAAACTCACAAGATACTTTCTCCTCAGTCTAAAAAGCGTGTTACAAGTCCAAGGAGCCCGCACCCGGACTTCGTCTGGAAGGAAAGAGCTTTTGAGCGCTGGAAAGTATCTTGCCATGCGCCTGCGAGACAGGCCCCCAAAAATTATACTCCAAAACGACGGGGGTTGCGCAGGGGTACTCTTATTCGCCCCTTGACAATCCCTCGAGGTTTGATTTGCACGAAATGTGGCGTTTTCGGCGGAGGAACACGACGAGTGGGCCGCCGGCGCGCTCCGCTCAGCTTCCTGCGATTCCCTGAAGGCGGCGGGGCGCCGGGCGCCGGGCGCCGGGCCGGGCCGGTCGGGCGTCGCTCATTACACTCACTTCTTCCCTGCTGCGACGCCGCGCCCGTACGATGCCACGGCCTCCGCGTAAGCCCTCCCCCCCCCCCCCCCCCATTTGTTGCGGCTGTAATGGCCGGGAAAGACGCTGCAGGGGGCGGGGCGGGGCGGGATGTGGTGTGCGCAAGGTGGGTGTGCGCCCGTCCCGCCCCGTCCCGCCGCCAGAGTTTTGTTGTCATTCATCGGGTCGCGTATTGCGGTGCGGTAGCGGCGAACCGGTCGCCCTGTCCTGGCCATCTCTCAGGCACCGATATTCAGAAGACGGCGTGGCATCACGTTTAAAAACGTAGGCGCCCGTGCGTTACAGTTTCGCACGGGGTAGCTGAGCGAAGTCCGTTAAAACTAAACAGAGCATGATTGCTTGAACGTTACATTTATTTTTTAAGAATGGAGGAGTAATTTTATGAACGCGGAGCAAAAGTAGAAAGACTGTTAGGCGTGCCATCGGCTACCTGCATAACCGGGATCGATGTGCCGTGTGCCGGCAGGGTGTCCAGCTTAGCTTACACGCGCCTAGTGGGTATGCAGTCCCCCATACGTGGGAGGGGGCCACACGCCTCTGCTAGCCAGAGAGCCCCCTTCCCGCCTTCGCCCTTCCTAAGGTCATCTGGGCGGGCGGGAGGCGAGGGTGGGTCGCTGCCCTGCTGTTGACGCTATTCGGGTGTCTTTGGGAGAGCTGGAGGCCTGCAGCACCACGACTTTAAACCACTTTCTCTGACAGTAGCAAGTAAATAAGTCTTAGCCCCTACCTGATGATATATTACTTTAGCAAATCTGAAAGTGCAGTTCGTATTTTTGCACCCATTTAACATATGTCTTTTAAAAGTAATCACCTATCTATTCAAGTGCTCTGTGGAGGCGGAAGGGGGGGTGGGTGGGAGAAGGGGGGAATTCACAAAATTTCTTAACTCTGAAACCTTTAAAAAAAAAATTAAAAATGGGTATTTTGTTAACTCTAAAAGTGTACTCTTGTGCAGAATTCTCCTGTGATTCGATATTTGATTTCAATTTTTAAAGTGTGAGAGTCAGGGCAATTCAGTGAATTCACTCCCCCCTCCCCCCCCCCTTTCCCCCTACTTAGGGGTCCCTAATAAGTCAATGTGTTAGGATTTGATTTAAAATGACACACCAATGCATACTGTTATGAAGACTAGTTATTTTAAATTCAATGAGGACACTCAGAAAGACTTAGGACCGTTCTATGATAAGGCGAATCTATTTAAAAATAAATCTTAACTGTTTCTGATAATGACAAGCAGCGTGAAAACTACTGTGGCATTTTAATGATGAAATGACTCTATTCTATTAATATTTTAATGTTGTAGAAAGACTGATATAGTGGAAACACTCTCAGCACAACCATTACATTACAAATAACGTTTCTCTCCTTAATCCCATCCACAAAAGGTCCCCTTGTATTTGTGGGGAATCAAATATCTTTAAACTGATCTTTTTTCAATAATCTTTTTTCAATGGTGAGCCAAACATTTGGTCACTTAAATTTGATTTAAGTGGACATGTTAATGAATATTGATACAGAGGCCAGTAACTTTAAATAAAATCAAGACATTTACAAAGACTCCGGACTTTTAAAAAGAAAAGGCAAATCTATTTTAAACAAAAAACAAATCAAGGAGTATGTTTGGTTTGCACAGAAGACAGCTCTATCAGAAATTATATCACTGAAAATAAAAGCATCGGTTTGGAACACAGTGCGATCAAATTTACCTGAATTATACCCAAACTATTCTCTTTTTCTTATTAGGTTCAAAGGTTATAAGAGTTAAATACTCACACCACACTTCGATGTACCCTATTTAGTGGAATGCTCTGACAATTGAAATGTATACATTGTACATTTTAAATAAACCATACATACCATGTATACATTTATAGATGTGCATATCCCATTTATGGATTTACAAATGTATACGTACTCATGTATACTGTGAATAGAATACACATAAGGCCATAACTTTATATGCCATTTACACTCTTCAAAATGTATATGTGTGCATGTATAGATTTATCAAAGTGTACATGGTAATGTATAAATTATTTAAAGTGAACTTTGTATAATGCATACCTTATTTTTAGTGTACTATGAAGAATGTAAAACTATTTCCACGCAGGAAAAGTCTTTGAGCCTGAGTCTTTAATACGCACTTCTTCTAATCATTGAAAGGCATGAATATGAATACCAGTACTTTAGGGAGCAGGTTTGGCTGATAACTTGGGGCGGCTTAATAAAAAACCACAATACTTTGAAACCAACCAAAGGCTCAAAAGAAAATTCATCCACATACAAGAAATCATTTCACAGATAGTGCTATACCTGCTCTCTCCCTAACAGTATCATGGTCATTGTAAACAACATTGCCTGTGTTGTTAGGTTATGTCACTCACCAAAATTATAAGTCCAGAGAAGTTGCATCCACACTGGTTGATTGTCAATTTAGTCATCCATGGCGTTCATTTCACAAATCCAACATTATCAAAGGTATGTAGACAATAGACAACAACTTGAGGCAGTCCCCCACCGCACAGACGTAAACATTCAACATATCACTTGTTCCATACACTTCCGCACAATGACAACACTTGGAACTTCGTGTAGCATCGTCCACCTCTCTGAATTCAACAATAGACCACATCCAACTGACAATTAAATTTAAAGTGCCGATGTAGTAAACAACCTAAACAACACAGTAGGACGCCGGGTGCGACAGAATCTGACGTGCTGTAGTTCGCGCACTCCCGCTAGATAGCGCTACCGCAACTTACCGTAACTTACAACGAATGTGCTTATAACGTCATTTAACCCGTTAAAGTTTTAACTTTTAACACATGGGCCACTGACGAAACCATGGCGCCTTACGGGCAAGCGGGATAGGCAACCCCGCAACACTGTTGCGCATTCAAAGAAACGCCCGGTGCAAGTGCAGTACCCGTGATACTGCAATTAAAACTGAAGTACCGACACTACTACACTCGACTTTCCAGAGTGGTGCCTTTGTGATTCTGGGCGATTGCAGCATTGATGCATGGCTTCGATGGGGTGAGGGGGCGTTGCGCCAGGCTGGCTGTAGGTGCTGGTAGGCCGCCCGCGCGGCAGACCACAGCTTGGCGCGGTCCTTAGGCGCTTGATTGGGCTGGGCTGCGGGGCCGGGCCGGGCCGGACTGGCAGGGCTTGCGCCGCCTCCAATAGGCCAGGAGGGCCCGGGCCGGGCGCACGGCGGGCCGGGGCGGGGCGGCCCTGCTCCGGGGGGAGGGGAGGGGCCGGGCACCAGCCTGGGCTCAAGGCCGCAGTAATCCGATAATGGTCGAGTTAAGGTGTTAATTTATGAGCGAGCATGGCGAGGAGTGCGCTTTAGGGAACGAGCCTTTCAAGAGGGCCTCCTGCAAGCAAGAAGAAGGGTGCGGCTCTGATGAGCGAAGCGGCGGGGGAGCCGGGGCCGGGGCCGGGGCCGGGACCGGGGCGGCGCGGCACTGCACCCTGCACCCTGCACCCTGCACCCTGCACCCTGCACCCTGCACCTGCACCTGCTGCACCTGCACCTGCACCTGCGGACCTGGACTTGGACCTGGACCTGGGCCCGCTTGCGCACAATGAGAGAATTTTTTTTTCCTGCTAGGCGCAATACTTTTGCTCAATGCTCCCAACTCTAATTCTGGCACCCAAATTTTTGGACATGGGCATGAAACGTTTGATGTTTGGTTGCAAAAGTGTTGGTGCCATAGGTGTCAGGATTAGAGGGTCTGAGTGTGAGGGTCTGAGTGTGAGGGTCTGAGTGTGAGGGTCTGAGTGTGAGGGTCTGAGTGTGAGGGTCTGAGTGTGGGGGTCTGATTGTGAGGCCGGCCGGGCGCCAGCGCCGACTGCGTAGGTCGAACGTCTTACGTCGTACGCTAGGCAAAGCTAGGCCAAAATGACTCAAAAAGAGAGTTCTCCTATCCAAAAACGGGTGGGGCTCCGAGCCCCACCCAAACCCCACTTCCGACGCCACTGGATTAGAGTTGGGAGCATTGAGCAAAAGTATTGTGCCTAGCAGGATAAATTTCTCTCAGTGCACGAAGTTTCGATGTTTTTAGGTAAATAAATTGTGTTTAAAAAACTGTCGAAACTATCCACGTGCCCTTTTAAATCCAAGTGAACGATTGATGCTCGCTTACAGGTGGGTGAATTTATTTTTCACACACTTACAGGTGTGTGTGTGTGTGTGTGTTATTCATTCACTTTTAATTGCCTATTCTTGCGACAAGCAGTGATAAGCAATAGCAGCCTTTCGCCTGTCTGACACTAACTGCACGAGGACTGTCAGGGCATTTCGTCCGCCGCGCTGGTCTTCTCTCCCGGCCGCCCGACCCGACCATCCCTCCGCGCATCAGCGGCGCGCAATTATAATTCACGTCCTCGACAAACACGCTCGCGCGCGCCGCTCTCTCTCCCCCTCTCCCCTCTCTCTCTCTTTAACACTCTCTCTCTCCCTCTTGCACACACACACATTCACACGCACTCATGCTCCAGCACAGGCGCGACCGCCGCCCCGCCCCGCCCCGCCCCGCCCCGCCCCGCCCCGCCCCGCGAGCACTGCTGGCTGTGGGCGGGTGGACTGGGGCGGCGCGGCGGCGTGCCTGGGCACACAATGGGTGGGGAACCTCTTGGCGCATAAGCACAGTATCGCTGCCCGCCCCGCCCCACCCGCCCCACCCCACCCGCAGAGCACTATACAGTCGTCCGTCGCCCGGTGGTATGGAATTTTCTAATCCCTAAAGCAAACCTAGTCGTCCTGGCGGCTCGGGGCGGGCGGTGTGGCGGCTGATGGGCTGAGGTCATGTGACGGAGGAGGCGGGCCGGGCCGGAGGCCGCGGGTCGTCTCCACCCCCCACCCCTTCCTCTCCAGAAAGGGTTGCCCGGATTAGTGCGATCAAAATTTAATGGCAGGGGGCTTGAGCTACCACTCGGTCCCGCCCCGCCCCGCCTCGCCGGCACCCGGGGCGACCCACACGCTGCCCGGCCCCACCTCGTCCGCTCCCCCCCCCCGCCGCGGCCCCTCGCCCAGTACTGCCAATCTCGCACCTCCTCTCCTCTTGCGTAATTCTGATTAACTCATACGGCTAACAACGCCGGCCGGGCCCGGCCCGTCCCGGGCGGGAACGGAGGAGCCGGAGCCGAGCCGAGCGAGTATATGCGCTTAAAGAAAAGGGAGTCATTCACTCCTCCCCCCGACCCCCACCCTCCCTCTCTCCCTCTCATTAAAGGGGTGCTTAATCTTTTTTTCATTCCTAATCGAGTCGTGCACAGATCGTGGCCCGCCCCGTGCTCCTGCCATACCGTACCAACGGTTTCCTTGCAGCTTTAATTGACGGCGCTTGCGCTGAGATTCGTTTTGTTAATGCTGAGAGAGATATATATATATATATAGAGAGAGAGAGAGGAGAGAGAGAGGGAGAGAGGGAGAGAGGGAGAGAGGGAGAAAGGGAGATAGGGAGAGAGAGAGAGAGAGAGAGAGAGAGAGAGAGAGAGAGAGAGAGAGAGAGAGAGAGAGAGAGAGAGAGCAGGGAGGGAGGGAGGGAGGGAGGGAGGGAGGGAGGTAGGGAGGGAGAGGGAGCGAGCGAGCGGCTCGCGCCACTCCCGTGTCCAAATACGCATTTCCATCGCTTAATTTCCCGGCTCTAGCTGCGGCTTGCCGGGGCCGCACTGCTGTCGCTGCGAAGCGGAGCTGTGGTAGCGCGGCGGGGCGGGGCGCGGCGGGCGTGGCGGGCTGGGTGGGGCGGGGCGGGGCGGGGCGGAGCGGGGTGGGGTGGGGCGGGCGGGAGCGAAGTGGTTCCATGTTTGCGTACCCACTCGGCGGACCACGCACCGCGCGCGCGAGTCCCCTCCGCGCTGGCAGCACCGACAGCGCAGTCGCAGATTCTCATTTCTCGTATTTCGCATCGTCTTCAAACATTTCCTCAGGTTAAGGGAATGGCAAAACAAAGGAGTGACTTATCACCTTTAACGGGGGCGTTACACAAATATTGGACGCGGTCACACTTAAGTTCCAAGCCAGTACTGTGTATGGCAGTCTCATGCTGTTTGTAAAACGTCTTTGTTTTCACCTTAATATAATATTAACGCGGAATCTTGAAGGCGAAAGAGTAGCACAGGGGAGGGGCGGGGCGCGGCGCCTTACGCGAGCCGCGGGGGTGGGAGCTGAGCACTCGGTGCTGAAAGTGGGCGGGGCGGGGCGGGGCGGGGCGGGGCGGGGCGGGGCGGGGCGGGGCAGTTCAGGCTGCCGCGTCGCGCTCATAGCACACTCGGGTAATTTAAAAAAAACGGCACACCGACTTCCTGCGCCAATTACTGTCTCCTTCACTTTCTCTCCACTTATCAGTCGAAAGAATAAGATTTTTCTTTGTTTCTTCGACTTAATTAAAGTGTGTTTTGCCCTTTCTCTTCTCGCCCCTCCCTTTCTTTCCGGCGTTTGCTTAACCCTTTTCGTTCTGCGCGTTAGGAGACGAGCAGAAAGTCACGAGGAGCGTGTTTGGGAGAGAGAATATACCCCTGGAAACGCTGCTCTCTGGAAAACGGCTCCAGCTCACAAAAGATAAAAATGTGTGAATACAGTAATCTGTCGCAAACCTATAAGCGTATGAAAGATGAAAAAAAAAAAAACAAAAATAAATAAAAAAAAAAAAAAAAACAGAATCACTTCCCTAGCAAGTGAACAAGTGAAGTTCGTACTCTTGGATTTCCAGTGTGTGCGAATGACTCATTCAGGCAAAAGCAGCAGCGGTGGCGGTGGCGGCTGCACCCCGAGCAAGTTTGGGCGGTGAGCGCTGCGCCACGCCACGCCACGCAGGTCTTTAGGCCGAGGCGAGGAGAGGCGTTGGCGCGCAGTGCGTAACTCCATTACTTTCCTCATTAAAGAGTCTCCGTGCCCATACACACGCACTCACACGCGCACACACACACACACACGCGGGGAGGTGGCGCCTGGTGGCACCACAGCCAACCTCACAAATAATGTAGCGAAAGGCGGCGAGGAGGGGGGCGGGGGGGAGCGCGGAGCCCCCCCCCGGGGGGGGGGGGTGCTGAGCCTGTGCAGGGCTGCTCTGCTACCCCCCGCCCCCTTCCCCCAGCCGTGTCTCTCCCGCGTTTGTTGTTGTCAAGAGGCGGTGAAATTATTTTCTCAAATTTCCCTCCCAGTCGTCTGGTGCTGTGTTGTATTGTAGGCGGCGCAGCGGCGCAGCGCGGCGACGAGGATGTTAGCAGTTAGTTAGTTTTATATGAGCGCGGGGCGGGGGCCCCCCCGGTGCCCTGGGGGGCGGGAGGGGTCCCCCGGAGCGCGCCGCGGGCCTGGCGGGGGGCTCTGATTGAGTCGTTCAGGGTCGGGGGGAAGGGGGCGACGGGGGAATCTTTCCCCCAATACGCTCAGCAGCAGCGCCTTGTAGGGGATGCCAACACTCGGCCCAACTTTGTCCGCGGCGAGCCGAACCGAACCGAACCGAAGGAACATATCGGAATGTGAAAGCGACGTCCCGCATTACCATTACAATTTTCTTTCCCCCCTCCCTCCCCCCCACCCCAGCCCCCGGGAGAGCGGGGGACGGACGCTCACTCAAACCCTTCATCCTCGCGCTGGCTTGTTCCTGTCCCTGCCCCTCCCCTACCCCGCCCCTTCCCCCGCCCCTTCCCCTTCCCCCTCCCCCTCCCTTGCCCCCCTCCCCACGCCGCCACTACCGCGCGAGTGCGCGGCGCGGCGCGGGGGTTCATCTCGCAAATTGGAGTTCAAAGTTTTATTTGTTACCACCGCCAGTGTCGCCATTTGCTTTCACCTCCCGCTCTGCTCCCCGGGCGCCGGGCGAGGGAGGGGGGGGGGGGCAGCGAGAGGCTTTGGGGGTAGGAAGGAAGGGGTGACGGAGGAGGGGGGGGAAAGTGGAGGGGGTGTGTCACTCTCAACTTGGCTGACGCTATTTCACACTGCACCCCCGGCCACTCCCCATGCTGCCCCTCCCCCATTCTGTGATCAGCGCCCCCGGCCCCGCCGCAGCGCCCATGGCGGCGACGAGCCGAGTCCGAGTGGTGAGGTGCACGTCAGGACGGTCCTCGCCTCCAGCCTGAAGTGGCCTCAGAGTGGCTATTTCGCAGCCATGATCGGACCCGTGTACCACCCCTGCACACCAGTTGTCGTTTAGATCAGCTCAACACCACCAAGTGTTTAGTTTTGGCACATTAGAAACTAAATACCAATTCATGTGCAGAACTAAACATTTGTTTTCCTAGTGCGGGAACGGAAACTTACTAAGCACGGAGATAGCCATTCTATAGTCGCCTCGGTGCCAAACATGAGCTGACACCCAGACAGTCGGGAGACAACGCAGATACGTCGCGGAGCCAACTAGAAGCCGGCGAGCAGACAACCTATGGCCAACTTGTGTTTGGACGGGCGCCGATTCACTAGGCGAGGCGAGGCGAGGCAGCCGGGAGCGACCGGGCCGAGCCGGGCCTCTCGCCACGGCCAACTTCTCGCACTTGGCGTGCAGTGTGAACTCTCCCCTATGCCACCTATGCCTCCGCCTCGCTCATGTGCAGCTGTTGCTGACAGTCTAGCCCAGCCCCGCCCCGCCGCGCCCCGCCGCGCCCCGCCCCGCCCCGCCGCGCCTGATGGTGCCCCAGAGTCGCGCGGCGGTGGGCGGAGCGGAGTGTAGCCTGTCTGCGAGATTTATTTCTCGATACACCAAGCGACACATCGCCCGGCCGCGCCCGCCCGGCCGCTCGTTCATGAAGATACCGATCAATATCAGCAGGAGCCGGCAGCCGCGCCGCGCCGCGCCGCCGACTTGCCAGAAATACATCTCACTCCTCGTGTCCCTCGCGTGCTTACTCGCGGTGGCCAGACAGCCGCTGGGGGGGAGTGAGCGAGTACATTATGTCTCTTTCGTACGGATCTGTCGTTAACGGAATCAGCGGATCGGCTCGGCGCGAGCAGATCGGCCGATCTCGACTCGACGACTACATAAGGATTCTCTTGTCGTCCTTCCCGTTGAGACCAGCGCGGCGGCGACCCCCGCCCCGCCCCGCCCCGCCCCGCCCCGCCCCGCCCCGCCCCGCCCCGCCCCGCCCCGCCCCGCCCCGCCCCGCCCCGCCTCGCCCCGCCCCGCTCCGCGCCTGCGGCCCGTGTCCAATCCCCTTCCCCATCCATCCCTCACAAATCCCCTTCCCGCCCTTCAATCCGGGCCAGTGGCACAGCGGCGGCCCCGCACCTCACCCGCCCCGCCCCGCCCCGCCCAGCCCGTGTTCTTATTTGTCGCTCATGATGAATTCCAGACGTGACTTTGTCATATGAGGTTATTTTGGACAGACGTCACTTTTGGCTTTTTCCCCACTTCCCTCTCGCACCACGCCGGTCGGGGCGGAACGTGTACTGCTTTCGTGGGAAAGCTGCGTGGCGCGGCGTGGGCGTGGGGCTCGCCGTGGCGGGGTGGGGCGGGGCGGGGTGGGGCGGGGCGGGGTGGGGCGGGGCGGGGCGGGGCGGGGTGGGGCGCGGACCTCGCGGGCTCCCGGGGACTCCCGTCTCGCAGCGTGTCTGCTGCTGTCCGCGCCGCGTCGAGGCCCAACGATACTGCTGGCGACGCAGTTCACGGTTGTTCCCGCCAACGACATTTTTGGTTCCCCGCCTTCTACACCTTGACGCGCGGTGCTGCCTTCCCCCTCCTCTCCCCTCCTCTCCCTTCCTCTCCCTTCCTCTCCCCTCCTCTCCCCTCCTCTCGGTCTCTCTAAACCTCGGGCCTCAAGATATGCGTGCGCAGCTCGGGAAGTGACAGCGATCCTAAGTTGGTGTTTCAAGGACTTAGGCCGTCAGAATAGGTCATTCGTCAAACATTGACGGGGACGCGAGCGGGAGGGCTACAAGGGGTGTGGAGGAGGGTGGGGGCATGGACCCGGATCGGGCGAGGAGAGAGAGGTGTGAGAGCCGTGGAAATCGGCAGGTGTGGCCTGGAGATTATTATTAGCTGCTTGCAGACGCTGAGGAGAAGGGAAAAGGGGAGGGGGTGGGGTCCTCGCGCAGCGCAGCGCAGCGCCAGTAAGGTGGGTGGGGGCGGGCAGGGCAGGGCAGGGCAGGGCAGGGCGCAGCATCCATATCCGGGGATGCACCACGCTCAGCTCAGGAGCAGCGGAGCAAACCCGGGATCCTCCGCACTAAAATAACCTTGCAAAGAAACTAATTTTTAGAAAGTTGCAAAAAAAACCATCAGCTGTTTTGTAAAACAAAGCATTTTTGCTTTGCAATACGAATTCAGTAGTCCCGTCGGGGTGGTAAGTCTCAGTGGAAGGTATGCTCATGTAAAACAAAAATGGCCTCCATTATTTATGGCGTGTCACCGTCTGTCACCGCCGGAGATAATGTCCTGGAGGAACTGCGTCTTGCAAACGTCCCGTTGACAGGCAATTCTCGTCCCTCAGCAAAGTTGGAATAAATTTGGCCCAGCAGGACGAGCAAGATAGCCTGGCTCGTCCGCACAGATCCTATTCCTTCTTTTTTTTTTTTGCCACGGGCGGGAGGTAAGCATCAGAGCATTACGCTTCAACCGCATTTACTAAAAATATCACTGTCACGCCTTGAATTCCATTCAGTGTCGTGCACTCAATTTTTGTCACGGGGTACAGTGGAGTCTCTTTTAGCGGACCACCTAACCAACTCATTTTTCCCCTTTCACAACGTTTTAAAGTGATAAAGTGTTGGTAGAAAAAACACTTTTCCCCCCTCCCTACAACCCGACCCAATCCCACCGGACCACTATCTGCCAGAGGATGCATATGGAATATGGTACTCCCCAGCACCGCTCGGTACCCGCAATTGATTCCATTTCCCACCTTCACTTCACTTCACTTCACCTCACCTCACCTCACCTCACGCTACGCATTGACTCGACCACCCATGTAGCCGGCGCATTAATTTCTGAAACCTTAAGACCTTTCCCACGTACTCGGGACCAGATGTAAATTTACACTGACGGTTTAGCCGAGGTATATTGTCGAGTACCCGCGGCCGCCGCGCCGCGCCGGCCTTCAGCCCGCGGGCGGGGCGGATGCGAGGCCAACAAAGTCCTTGGCAGCCAGATGAAATCGGACGCTGATTGGGGCGGCTTTAACCGGCCGAACCGCCATGAGCGACGCCCACTGTTTGCTGCCGTTTTCCTTCTTCTTTTAAACCAGTTTCTTTTTCAGGCAAGCGGGGCGGGGCAAGGCGGGGCGGGGCGGGGCGGGGCGGGGCGGGGCGGGGCGGGGCGGGGCGGGGTGGCGTACGGTGGGCAGTGGTGGGTTTGCCGGCTCGGCGAACACCTTCAGCCGGGCCGCGCGCATCCGCGCGCCAGCCTGTAGGTGTAAGGGAAGGGAAAGTCCCAGCCGAGCGAAAGAGTGAGAAGAGAAGGGCAGAGTGGAGGAGCGAGCAGCCCGAAGGATTGGACGGCTGCTCAACGTCAATCCCTCCTTAATTGATTTTTCAGAGAGAGAGAGAGAGAGAGAGAGAGAGAGAGAGAGAGAGAGAGAGAGAGAGAGAGAGAGAGAGAGAGAGAAAGAGATGGTGGACCACTCGTGGCTGCCGCACCACCTAAGGTGGCGCCTTGCCCTTCCTCCCTCTTTCTATCTCCCTCTCCGTCTCTCTCACTAATGTCGTTTTCTCCTATAGCACGCACCACTCCCGCGGCACGAGCCCCGCCAGTGGCTTTTCTCCGAATCGCACCCAGAGAATAATCGATTCCTTAAAATTGACGCAAAGAAATGTTTTTTAAAAAATATTAAAACAACTTTTGTTACTCTAAAACAAAAATCTGCTGCGAGTAAAGAAAAATGTTTGATTCGAAATAAAAAGTTCAACTGCTACTTTGATGAAGAAATTTTCCTTTGAAGCCGGCGTTGCTTTAATTCACTGGGTGAGGCACCGCCCCCCGTCCAGCCACGGCGAGCAGGTCGAGCGGGTGCAGCCAGCTGGAGCCCCTCCCCCTCCCCCCCACCTCATGCAGGCCGCCGCCATTCATCACGGGGCCTGATCCCTGCACTTTCCGTGCTGATCCCTGGCCCCGCCCCGCCCCGCCCCGCCCCGCCCCGCCCCGCCCCGCCCCGTGGCCTTGGCCCCTGGCCCTTTGGCACATATCGGGTGTGCGCAGCGGAGGAAAGTGCAGGCCCACCCACACCACACAGCCCGGTGGCGCGAGCTTCAATGATCCAAATGAGTTCTCCGCCGGGACACAAGGATCAAGGATCCCGCGAGAACGTTTCACCATTCCCTCACGTTACAGAGATACTGGCGTGAAGGATTTAACCTTAAGCAGATGATACATGTAGCTAAAGCGAAATGAACTGTCAACACCCATGTTAAGGTATCACGCACCTTTGTTTTTCCTGTGACCGCGAAGGTAGAAGAGACTTGACACAAACTTCGGGCTTTCGAATTAAATCTCACTTATTTTCAACCGCGCATGGGAGGAGAGACAACAGGGGCAGGGCCCTGGCGGGAGGTGGCTGGGGCGTGTTGCCACCCCAAGCCCCACACCGATTTGTTTCGAGTGCATTTTCCGACGCAATAAAACGCACCGCGAGGAGAGCGTCCGGAAAAAGACGGGGAGGAAGGTGAGTTAGGGGAGGAGAGCGGGCTGCCCGCGCAGCGCAGCGTAGCGTGGCGGGGCGGGGCGGGGCGGGGCGGGGCGGGGCGGGGCGGGCAGGGGTGTGGGTGCGTGGGTGGGGCGGGGCGGGGCACGGTCCGCGCGCGCGGAGACAGCCAAGGTGTTTTGCATGACATACGACGCCGTTTGTTGGTTCCGTTCGCCCGCCTAGCCTGGGCCCGCCCCCCCCCCCCCCACCCCACCCCACCTCACCCCGCCCCACCCCACCCCGCCCCGCCCCGCCCCGCCCCACTTGCTTTCAAAGTAGGGAATCCGAAGACAAGAACACGCGGGCCGGCGCAGAGCGGCGCGGCGCGGCGCACACGACAAAAGGGTTGCGCCCTTATAGAGTCAAATGTCCCTCCGCCACAGGCGTACGCGCCCACCCTATGTGTGCTGTCTCACGAGTGTTTGGGCGAGGGGGCGGGGGGAAGCAGCGTACTCTAGTTTCTGCTCTGGCCACCAATCCACCCCTAACACGCGTACGAACAGAGAGCGAAAGGTGAAGGTGCAAACTGAAAGACACTTTGCCCGCCTGGTGACGAAGAGAACACGGAACATGCGTCGCGGGTGTGCCGACTCAAGAGACCATGACGCCTTACGAGGGTAGTCTGCGTTATGCTGCCAAAGCCACGACCTGCTGGAATACTTCAATTGTGTGAATGTCATACACTTGCTGTAGGTCTCATTCGTATAGGAGGATTACATACGATTACATGTTGAAATACGCGAATAACAGACACCCCAAAAATGTGTGACATTCGCACACTTGGGTTGCCAATACGCAGGCGACAGCAAAACGCATTCCGTTTTCTCGCATCTGACAAAACTAATGACTCCACTAGCAGCGCTTTCACCCCTACCCCTGTACTTATGAGCGCCCCCCCCCCCTCCAAACTCTACCCGCCCATCCCCATGTTTATCTCTTTCCCCCTCGCCCTCTCGCCCGCCCTGTCCCAACTGTCCGACGCCCGCCCGCCCACCCGCCTGCCTGCCTAGCCTCATAAACTGCAACATTCGTCATTTTTTTCACGTCCCGAAAGTTTTGGGTCGCCGACAGACAGCGGCACGGCGGGGCGGGGCGGGGCGGGGGCAGGCGGCGCTACGCCGCCCCGCGCCGCCCCCCGCAATCAGCCGAGTGTATTCATATCAGCGAAAAGTTTTGGCAGCGAGGGGGAGGCGAGTGTGGAGTGATGTACAAATACCACTTGAGGCGCGAGGCTGCTAACCCTTACGGCCTTACGCCGACCGCACGGAGCCGCGAAGCCGTGTATTCAACCACGGGAATACACCTTGCACACTCGGTATCCCACCAACAAGATCCGGCACTTTCGATCACATTTTGCTTCTGTTTCGCGGTACAGGTACCAGGCGTGCAGGGTGCTTGGTACGGAGGCGACAACCCCACCGCCTCTCTTCCAGAGGCGGGAGCACTGACTCCTACCTGCGGTCACCCAGCCAGGAACGTTCATTAAGAGAATTAATTATTCCTGTGTACCTGTCGCCCCTCGCTCCCCCCTCCCCCTGACCGGCTTGGACCCAAACCCGCCGTGTTCTCGTCTTTACCCAGGAGCCAGGACACAATTATTTTCAGAGAAAATTCGAGGCGCTTCCCTCTCTCCCCACCCCACCCCTCCGCCCGCAAGCGTGCTGCTTTTTTATTAATGAAAGCCAACACCTTACTCACTCTCGTTCATGGCGCGCTGCTTCTTTGCAGTCGCGAGTGACAGGGGTGGAATACTGCCACTCGGGACTGGACCCCCTCCACCTCCACTACCCCTCCCCTCCCCCTTGCCCCTGAGCCCTCCGCTCCTTCACCGCCTTATTGTCTCTGCATTCCGAGTGCAAGGCAAGCCGAGAGCGCACTAACAACTCGGGAAACCTGAGTGTGTACACACGGTTTTAGTAGTTAGTTACATTATTGAATACTCCCACGTATAATACACGGGTTTCTGAATAACATTTGTCCCTTCCATGTGTGTCCTGAAATGAGAGGTGTCTCATTTTTATTTTTCCAATGCCCATAGGTTCATTTCTCCCATCTGACTTTAACATGCGAATAATGCGACATTTCTCGGGATTTTGATTTGCATGGAAGAGGTAGAACACGGTTAAACCAAATTGTCATGTGACGATAAATATTGCTACGAATATTTCGTCACAAGAGCTGTGATGAAACAGTCGTCACATGACATACATTTCGTCACATGACATACATTTCGTCACTTGACATGAATATTTCGCCATACTGTGATGAACCATTTGTCATGTGACGAACCTTTCAAAAGTAAAATTTAGCACCGACTTTGTCGTAATGTGACGACTTAAAATTTTGCAGTGAAGGTAAAATAAAAAGTGAGCTGCGACTGCCGCCGGCGCTGCTTCGTGCTTCGCGCACCGGCGCCTCTCGTCTCGTGCGCCCGGAGTTATGTTGGGGGCGTGAGAGAGTCGTGCTGCACGCAACGTGGCGACGCACGGGGTGTGGCCCGGGCCGGCCGGGGCAGGGCCGTGATACACTCGAGCCGCAGTATGGAAATAAACCACACTTGTTGCGGCCCTTCTCATCTGCCTGAGTGGAGGCCCCACCCCGCGGGGCCCCACCCCGAGTGCTGATTTGAGCACCCGAAACGAAACATATTTTTATTTTTTGAAATAATTCCCCCAAATAATTCAGAGTTCAGGATTTCGAGAGATTACCTTCCTTCCTGTACTTTTACATTAAATCTCGCACCATGTTTCCGCCCGCGATATTGGGGCTATGCTTGCTGCACAGCAGCTGTGTGAGGCGGGTTGCCTATGCGCCGTACAGCGGGCGCTATTGAGAGCCTAGGCCAGCAGCATTCAGTAGTATACGTCTCGCTGGCACCCTGGCGAGCTCTTCCAGCGATAAACATTTTCATTTTAATTTCGCCCAGTCAATACAGGGCCCAGGAGTAGTTCCAGCAACGCTCTGTTACGTCCTTCGGTTTGCTTTCAAACATTGGCGGAGCTCTGAAATATATGAAAGCCGCAAGCGATAATAAAATGTTTTGGGCAGAGTTGGTGGGCGGGCTGGGGCTGGGCGTGCGGGAGCTGGGCCGGGACACGGCCACACCCCAGCCCGGCCTGGCTGTGTGTGGTCATTCCCCTTGTCCTGTCCAGCCACTATAAAGCTAATGCCCTCATGAAAGCACACGGACTTATTAATAAACCCCCTCTTCACCCATATCCTTCTCTCTCTCTCACTCCCCTCCTCCCCCTCCCTCTCTCTCTCTCTCTCTCTCTCTCTCTCTCTCTCTCTCCCTCTCTCTCTCTCTCTCCCTCTCCCTCTCCCTTTCTCTCTCTCTTTAGCTCCATTCCATACCCCACACTTTTGCCCTTATGATCATTGCAAGTCCAGGGGCCTACCGCAACACGGCGCTCCCCATGGCTCTTTTTGCCGCTCCGCTCGCCCTCGCCCCGCGGCAACCCTGAAAATATTTCCTCACAGACCCGGTGATTTCCCCACTAGGAGAAATAACATGTGAGATATTCTGTCGCTTAAAGAGTGCGGGGCACAGTGTTGCTCGGGTCCAGACTGCGCACACAGCGCTTTCCGTCTTCCCTCGTTTGGGTGGAATTGTCGGCCTTACGGCCGGGCGGGGGCAGGGGGGGGGGCGGAGCGGGGGGGGGCGGGGGCAGGGCGGGGCGGGGCGGGGGCAGGGCAGGGCCAGGGCGGGGACAGGGTGGGAGCAGGGCGGGGGCAGGGCGGGGGCAGGGTGGGAGCAGGGCGCGGGACACGGCCCAGAGGACAGCACATGGCACTCCCCGGACGGGCTCTTGAGAGATACGGGCATCATCGGTAGTATGCGCCCCGCGCCGCCCCGCCCCGCCCCGCCCCGCCCCGCCCCGCCACGCCGTGACCCGCTGCCTTCCCAGAGAGGCTCGACTCGGCTGTTAAATCCGAGTCATAAACCATGGGAATCAGCGAGATGGCGGCCTGATGGCAGCCTGACAGGGCAGGACAGGGCAGGGCAGGGCAGGGCGCTGTCGCCCGTATGGCCCCTCCTGTATGCAGGCCGGGCCGGGGCCGGGGCCGGGTGCGTCAGGGAAGGGAGGTATTGGGCCTGCTGCCGGCGCAGCACAAACGTATACCAAAACAGGTCAGACCAATAATTGACGTGACGTACGTCACATTAGTTTTTCCAGTGAAACTGTACGTAACACTGTGTAATTTTTTTTTAGGGAAAAAAAAAAAACTCTTTGCGATCAATTACAAAAATTTACCCGATGGAGTGGCGAGGTTGGTTTGGTCTCAGGGTGCCGACAAGTCCCGTCGTTTTCGGCTGAGGCGGCATCATTTTACCCACCGTCTCGACTCAACTCAACTCTCCCTCTGGCGCGACCCTAATTAAGAAGTACTGGCCGGCCCGGGGCGGGGCGGGGCGGGGCGGGGCGGGGCGGGGCCAATCACTTTGCACAAACGCTCACACCACCGCCTGTCACAAATATCAGTAACGACTTTCGTAATTTCCTCGGCGCCGTCGCCCGCCGACTGGCCGGCCGGGTCAAATCTCAGCGGCCAGCAGGGCAGACCCTGATCAGCAGCAGCGGCGGCAGCGGCCCGGCCGCCTCAGAGGTTCGTAAATTAGACCTGGCGGGCCTGGCCGGGCCGGGCGCCGTGGCCCTGCTGCCGTGCCTCTCAGCATCCCGGAGCGTCTTTACCTGCCTTTTCCATCAATTTATTACGGAATGCGATTAGAAAAAAGGCTAGCCTTCCCTTTGAAGGCAAAGGTCTTATTCATTTGGGATGATTACTGCAGAGGGGAGGAGGAGGGGCGGCGGGGGACCCGTGGAAGGGCGAGGCGAGACCAGCAGGCGAGGCCCCAGAGGTGCCTGGCAAACAGGTACCTGTCCTGCCGGGTACCCGGGCGCACCGGGTATGGCTGCCGCACGGGGGAGGTATTCCGGGAACCCGCCGGGGAACGACAAAACTGCTGGGCTGAAATTCCCCGTCGCTCTCGGGCTGGCGCCCGTGTTTCACCCCCGGCAAAGTTTTATTTGGCACGCGTGGCCCTGCCCCGCCCCGCCCCGCCCCGCCCCGCCCCGCCCCGCCCCGCCCCGCCCCGCCCCGCCCCGCCCCGCCCTCCTTCCTTAATCCCGTTTCATAACTCGCTGTGTCGGATCCCATTAACGTAAGAGCATTACAAGTGAACGCGAGTAGTGTGTGCGTATGAGGGCGTGCAAATGATGGGGAGGACCGGCGCGGCGGGGCGGGCCGGGCGCGGCGGGTAGGGTCTCACCGGGCTGGGCTGGGCTGGGCTGGGCTGGGCTGGGCTGGGCTGGGCTGGGCGCGACTCCAGCCTCATAGAGCCTCCTCTGGGAGAAATTCTAAAAGCTGCCGCAATAATGTACAATTGGACGCCGCAGTCTGTAGTATACTGCGCGTCCGATGTTAATGTTGCAATGCTGAAAACCGTTAAGGATGTTTGAAAATGTCTCTACATCGTGAATAAATATGCCATTAGATTAGTACCAATTATATTAATTTTGATTTGATTACATTTCAGTGAAAATGATTAACGTGTAATGAAACTGGCATTCGAATGTTGTAAAAATTGCAATTGAAGTAAGTTCATATTTTTTTCACAGTGTATCTTCTATCGTCTTTCAATTGTTCGAGCAATTGTGGCTCATCCCTCCCTACTCTGTAACCTAGCTCTTCTCCGATCGCGGAGGGAAAGTGGAAAATCTCTGGAAAGGCTATTGAGCGGTCGCAGGGTGGCCTTGTAAACACGGCCATTGGACACGCGTTCTTGACTCGGAGGGTTGAAATAAACGCCCGTGGGCCCCACCCCCACACCGAGCGCCGCCCCCGGGTGGGGGGCCCCAACGGGTCTGTTTGGGGGGCAGACCAGAGGCGGGGGGCCATAAATCAGGCATTGCTCTCTGCTAATGACAGCACTCTGCGATATTCAATGTGATATATTTACACATATTTGGCCGATTTGGCTTTCATCCACAGCATCGTGAGACATGGGCCTGGAAAGAGAAAATCTGTGGGCCCTTCTGCTCTGCCCTGCTTGCTCGCCCTCCCGCCCGCCATCAGTTTTCAAACAAGAATCACCAACTTTGTCAACTTTTCTTATCGCGACAAAAACTCCTGCGGTGCTGCTGGCACGGGGGAGGGCCGCGCGAGGCGGCGGCAACTTTTACACCTTAAAAAAGGGCAGTGTACTGCGTGGCAGGGCAGCGCAGCGCGTTTTCTAAAACTGACTGGTATTGTTACAGTTCTGTTTCCGGGGCCAAGGTCGGCTCAAGGTTAGCATATGCGACACGGCGCAACGCCGGTTCTCGCGCCACCCATTGCGGCAAGTACTCCCGCACAAATAACAATGTAGCAACTTTCCCCGCGGCTGGCCTGGCGTGGCCGCGCCGCGGACCGCGCTCGCTGCAACTATCACTCCGCAGCGCCAGGAGCAGGCTCCCGCCCGCGGGCGGTAGGGCAGGGCCAGCGCGGCGCGGTACCACCAGCAGCACCACCAAGCGCGAGCTAGAGTTTTTGTTTTTCTTTGTGTCTATTTTCCTCCCTCTCCTAACGAACCCTTGGCGCTCCGGCTTGGCGCTGTGCTGCGCGTTGCTATGTGTTCAGCCCGGGCCGGTGAATAGGACCATTCAAAGACGCACTGACCCAGTTACAATCAATCTCAAATCCCTGCCGCCGGCCCGCGCGTAGAGGAGGGAGGTGCCAGGAGGAGGAGGAGGAGGAGGAGGAGGAGGAGGAGGAGGAGGAGGAGGAGGAGGAGGGAGATGGTAGAGAAACCTCCGCCGGGCAGGGCAAGCTTACTCCCCTCTTCCTGTCCATCTCTCTCCTGCAAAACAAAAGAGTGGCGCGGCAGGGGCGGGGCGGGGCGGGGCGGGGCGGGGCGGGGGGCGCCCTGGCCGGGCCGGCCATGCTCTGCCCCCTGCCAGCGCCACCCAGCGACTCACGTCCGCTAGCGAGCAAATCTGGCCACGAAATGAAATCTCAATCAAATTTGTTGAGGTTCAGCCAGGATGGAGCGGGCAGAGGAAGGGAGTAAAAGGGCTTACAGTTCGAATGGGCCTGGACCGAACTCACTCTCCCTCCCCCCTCTCGCTCCTTCTCTTGCACCCTGCCTCAACCCGCCTGTCCGCCTGTCTCTTTCTGTCTGCCTCCCTCTGCCTCTCTCTCCCTCTCACTCTCCTTATTCTTTTCTACATCTCTTTCTTTCTACTGGTCTCTCTCTCTTTCCGTCTCTCTCCCTCTTTCCCTCTCCCTCCGTATCCCCCTCTCCGCCCTCATCCTGTTTCCCACGAAAAAGACAAAAGTGAGCGGCCAAAGCCTAGCGCAGCGCGCTTGCGTTGCCTAGTCAAAAAATTTCGCGCAGCGCTACAACAGCAAATGGATAACAGAGGTATACCACTGCGCGCTCCCCTCTCTCTCCAGTATTATACCCCCATCCCCTCTCCCCTTGCTCCCTCCCAGTGTCTCCCCAACCTATTCCCTCCCCCCCCATTTCTGCGGGTGATATGCTGCGACCGGAAGTCATCTGGCTCCGGGATTAAGCAATTTTCCCGGCCGGCTAGACTGGGCTAGGCTTCCCCGCACCGCCGGGGCCGGGGCCGGTGCCGGGGCCGTGCCGAGGCAGCCGGAGTAACTCGCCGCCCCGCCTGCCTCGCCTCGCTCTCCCGCGTCCCGTCCCGCTTCTCAGATGGTGTCGCCTATTCGCAATCTGGCTTTCATCGACGCGGCGCGGCAGGTAGACAAACTGTAGCTAGGTGGTGTGGGGAGTGTGGGGCGTGTGTGGGAGTGGGGAGTGTGGGGAGTGTGGGGCATGTGCGGGGGCATGTGTTGTGTTGGGCTTCGAGAGGAGCGCGCTGTGGGAGCGAGCGCGACCCCAAAGTTGTACTACTTCGGCACCGCGATCACACCGGCTGGGCTGTTGTGGGCTGCAGCTGTCAGGCTGAGTCCCAGTGGCCAGGGGGGGGGGGGGAGGGGGGGGCGCCCTGAGCGCTGGTGGAGACCCTGGAGCCATGCATCCTGATTTGCTGCGGCGGGTTGTCTGGGAAGGAAGAGATCTTTCTGCGGCTGCGGTGCGGCGGTGCGGGCGGGGTGCTCCCTGCTCCGCGCTGCTACTTCCGCCACGCCGCCGCCCAGCCTGCTATGACTTCACTTCTTCCCATAGACATAGCCCTAGGCAAGGCTATGGCCCATAGGTAAGTCTACGGCTTATAGCTAAGTCAGTAATTTTCTCTCTCGCTCCCTATCCGCGTGGGTCCGTAGGACGGCACGGAGAGGAAGGAGGAAAAAAAGGCCGACCAGTGGCGTGGCGTAGGGTAGCGCGTGATAGTGGGGCATAGCGGGGGAGCCGGCCCGACCCGGCCCGGCCAGGCGCGGCGCTAAGACTTGGAGCTCCGCCCCGGCCCCCGGTGGGGCGTGGCGTGGCGTGGCGGGCCGGGCGGGCCGGGGGCCCCCGGCGCCATCGGTGGCAATCAGCGGCGCTATTGTGCGTGCGGCGGGGTGGTGCGGCTAGGGGGCCCGGGCCCCGGACGAGCTCGCCACACACGCGCCCGCCCCACCCCGCCCCGCCCCGCCCCGCCCCGCCCCGCCCCGCCCGCAGCCAGGGATCACTGGGCCACTTCCGGCCGCGCCCGGGCGGGCGGGCTGGCGCCCGTGTGCCGCGCGGGTTGCCTGTTTGCCCGGGGCGGGGCTGCACTGCCGGCACCGAGGCCGGCACCCCGCTGGCCGAAAAGGAACAAGTGACGGACGCTAACCATCAGCAGGAGCGGCGGGGCGGGAGTGACACGGTGCCGGCCGGCCGGCCACACTACCAGGGCTGGCCCCGACGGGGACGCGCCACGGCGGGGTCCTCCCCAACCGGACCGGATATATGTAATGAAGAGACAAAGTGGCCCCAGATGTACTTTGGCAAACTCCTTTTATTGCTGGACGAAATTTAGTCGCGGAATAGCTTCTCCGAGCTGCGAAGGAGGAGGCCTGCCAGCAGGCGAGGCGACAAGCAGCACCGTGCCGCCGGCGGGGCGGGGCGGGGCGGGGCGGGGCGGGGCGGGGGGAGCAACGCCTTTACTAGGATAAGTGAACCGTGCCTCAGCGTTGACAGAAAGGTCCCACCCCTCCTTCTTTCCCTCTCAGTTTCCTTTCTCCTAGCTTTTTTTTTTCGCGCGGAGAGTAATGTCTCGCTTACTCCTTGAGCGCTCGGCTCGCACCGCCTGCTCGCGCTGGACGACATAAAACGACTTCTATGCTCCGCCCCCTTCCGGCCAGAGGTCCTGTAGGTCCCGCCCGTGAGGTCCTTCCCTGCCCAGCCCGAGGGAACCTTCTCCGCCCCGTCCCGCCCCACCCTGCTCGCGAAAGTGGGCAAAGACGAAGGGTGTGCAAACGGTTCTTTTTGCTGTCACCAATCTCGCTATGCGTCTAAACTGGCTGCAGTGGTCGAAATGGGCGCGTTGGCGCGCTGCCAGGACCTCGCTGCCCCTCCCCTCCCATCTCCGCACCCCTACCCCGACCCTCGTTCTAGCCCCCTCCCCCACCCCGCGCCCGCGCCCGCGATCTCCCCCTCTTCGCGCGCGCACAACTATTTTTGCATAGGGATCAATTTCCTTTCCTTTACTTTTGGTTATTTTCCCAGGGAGGAGTTATGCAAGTTTCTTTGCATCCAAACTGTGAAAGGGCTCTGGGCGCTTCCGGTAAAAAAATAAAACTCACTTAAAATAATTAAAGGAATGCTTGACTTGCCTGCGCCGCCCTGCCCCTGCCCTATAGGAGGAGGGTGCGGTACAAGCACATAGGCAGCACTTGTGTAGTGTCTTCAGCGCTGCTCGTAACAAGTAGGTAGACAAATATTTCTCACGACTGCGCCTGAAGCGTTCGCAACGCCTCCCAGCTAGGCAAAAAGTATCCCATAACAATAAGTTTCCTTGCTGCAGAGCGTAACTGCGCGCGCGCGCACCGCACACTCACACACGCAGGAGTATTCGCGGTGTAAAGTTTTGCCTACATGGCGGGGCACTGGCCTACCGCTGGCGCCAGCACACAGTCCACTAAACACCCCTCCCCCCGTATGACAATTAGGCGTCGAAGACCTCATGAAATTAAAAGCGATAATAGTGAACATGGAAACGCTCTCTCACTCCGGCGTCGCCCCCGCAATGGCGCTTCGAGCCTATTGTTATAAATGAGAACAGAAGGCCCCTCCCCCTCTCCCCCGGCCCTTGAGTGGCTTTGTTGCAGAATCCAATGAGTCCGGGCGTGGCGCAGCGTGGCGCGGCGCGAGGAAGCTGTTGGAAAGTATATTTCCGCCAGCCTGGCTCTGCGCCCCGCCCCGCCCCGCCCCGCCCCGCCCCGCCCCGCCCGCGCCCACTCGGCCCGCCCTGCTGTTTCCCCGCAGTCGGCCTGTCGGACACTCCATTAAGACTGATCCGCTGGCGCGGCTTGGCGGGGCGTGGCGGGGCGTGGCGGGGCGTGGCGGGGCGTGGCGAGGCGAGGCGGGGCGAGGCGGGGCGGGGCGTGGCGGGGCGCGGCGGAGCCGCCCGCTGCCGCCACTCTCAAACCTGTACCACGATTATTTTTTTAGGTAAATATCTGCGCTTTCGTTGCAGCAGGATTGCTGTTCTGTTGCATTTGTTATTCTGTACACGTTCATGTATGTTCACGTATGTGAAAACATTCAGGGGCATGCAAGCGAGCTACGTTCGTACATTTATGATTTCCAGCGCAACACCCAAAAATAAATGAAAAATAAAAACTTCATAAGAAACTGTCAGTAGTTTATAGAGGTAAAAACTACTAACAAACGAGGGCAAAAGAAAGAAAAATCAGTGACGGAATGAGAGTGTAGGCGAGGCGGGGCGGGGCCCTGCGGCCTGTGCCGTGCGTGCGCGCGTGCGCGGCGCGGAGTGCGGTTTTCATTAACCGGAGTGGACGAGACGTAATCTGATTTCACACGTGTCGTGGCCGAGTCATGTTACGGGGATGAAAAACGACGTTTTTCCCTAATTATTCTTCATAAATTGTTTCAATTTTTTTTTCGCGCACGTATTTACTGTGGTAACTTTTTGGAGAAAAAAAGAAATGGCCGTGAAAAAAAAAAAACATTCTAAATGTGTCGATTAGTACGTATAAAAGGGAAGAGATTTCGCGAAACCGCAGTATTGTATAACGTACACTCTGCGACGCGCGCGGTGCCAGCCACAACCTTCCTGATCCTGACCAAGCCCCGCGACACGACACGGGCATCTCCTATACACGGGTGGGGCGACCGCCTGGGCCTGGCCTTGAGTGTGGTCCGGGTGTTGGGGGGGAGGCCATCAGCGAGGCGCTGACGCGCGGCGGCGATCAACTTGAGGCAGACGCGTCTCAGCGGAACACCTCAGGACGCGACCCTCACCGCCCGCTCCGTCCGATGCGCGATTGGAGATCAAAGTTGCATGCGGTGATCCGCCCCGCCCCGCCCCGCCCCGCCCCGCCCCGCCCGACCCTGCCCTGCCCGACCCTGATCCGCGCCGCCTCGGTCCAGGACAGGACAGGGACAGCAGGGTCACCCCTGCGGGGCGGGGCGGGGCGGGGCGGGGGGGCGGGGCGGTGTGGGGTGGGGCGGGGCGTGCCCCGCCCTGCTGGAGGGAGGGGTACTGCACCCCGAGGAGCATCGCGTCGGCCACGAGGGCTGGATCACTATTAGGGTACTGCAGAGCGCTACACTTTCCATAACAATAAATATGAGTTGTAAAAGTTTAAAATTAATGAAATGAAAATTTACAAAATGTGTTGATTGTCGTCGGTTTAAATAAAAAAAATGGTTTTGAACATTGTCAGAGAAGTCTTTTTGTGTCGTGTGCCCCAACCGGGACCGGCAGCACGGCCAGCCCAGCGCGCATCACATCACCAGCACACTACCTGCCGCACTTTTCACCCCGCGCTCACACACACACACGCGCGCGAGTTCCACTGAACTAACACCACGCCCCCGGCCCGGCCCGGCCCGGCACGGTGCGGCACTGCGGTGCGGTTTGCCTTTGACTGGCTCATAAAGGCCGGTTCGACAGCTCATCCACATGCAACATCATGCACATACCGCGCCGCCCGCCCGGCCAGAGGTATAGGTGCGCGTACAGAGACGCGCGAATATGCAAAACACCCCCCGCCTTTCCCTTCTTTTCCTCCGCGGCCACCTGCCCCCCCCCCCCCCACCCCCCTCTGATGGACAGCAGCACGGTCATGTATGTGCCGTGCTGCCGCGAATGCAGCCCGGCCCAGCCCGGCAAATCTGTTGCCCAGGAAGTTTTGCACATTTCCAGGATGTTTTTCACATTTCCAGGAAGTTTTACACATTTCCAGGAAGTTTTGTACATTTCCAGGGAGTTTTGCACATTTTCAGGAAAGTTCCTGGGAATTTCCGGGACAAGTACTCGAAAATTACCAGCTTTCCTAGGAATCCCAGGAAACAGATTTACTGTGGCCGGCGCGATGCAAAGTCCGCACTCACTGCAACACCAGTGGAACAGAAAACGGTCTGCCTCCTCTAGCGTCCCCGGCGACGCCTTACGAACGACAAGACTGGGTATGGCGGACCCGCGGCGTCAGGAGGTGTATTACAGCCGGCACACACTAGGAGGTGTGTACGCTGCGCTCGCGGTCGATTTTTTTTGTGCGGAGGGTCTGCAGAGCGCAGAGCCGGCGGAGGCAGCTGCCATGCCGCCCGGGGCAGGGCGGGGCGGGGCGGGGCGGGGCGGGGCGGGGGGGGGCGGGGCGGGGCGGGGCGGGGCGGAGCGGGGCGGGGCGGGGCGGGGCGGGGCGGAGCGGTGCGGGGCGGGGCGGGCTGCTGATCCCGCTCCCTCACTGCGACATCCTCAAAACTGGGGATGACAAATTAAGCTTGGCAGAGCAGCAGCAGCAGCAGGATGGGCGGGATCACATCAGCCGTACCCGGCGTCGCCCCCCCCCCCCCCCAAGAGCCCCACGCCCCGCAGGCGCCCCCGACAACCTCACCCCCCCTCCCCCCGCACCCCGCCGCCATTTAAGAAATTAAAATGAGGCTAAAGTCGTAGCGCAAGACACCAGCCCTGGTGCAGGCCAGGCGCCCGCTCCACCACGGCCCTTGGATGTGGGTCGCCGGACAAAGCGCTGGTGGGGGGAGGAGGAGGCGAGGCCCAGAGCAGCAGCAGAGCTGCTGGGTTTACATGTTTCTACATTTGCCAACTTTCAAAAGTGAACTCGAAAGCACGGCGGCAAGTAAGTGTTACACAAAAGAATCAGAGAAAAGTTTCCGCCAGCGCGGCGCGCGGCGAGCGCGAGGAAGAGCGGAAGTAACAGGAGCCAGGTGGCCATGCACACCGAGAGGAGAGCTCGCCGTGCTACGGAGTGCGGGGCCGGGCCGGGCCGGCAGCCAGAGTACAGCGCGTCCGCGTTATTGTTCCTGCAGATCACGGGGATGTGCATCTCCGCCGACACGCGCGGTGAAAAATGTAAATGCCTGTTCACGCAACTGAAGCAAGCAGCGCTAGCTCCGTACATACTCCAGACTGCCCCACCGGGTGCGGCGTCAGGGGGATTTTTGTGTGGTCTAAGGAATCCTGAGGGGAATAAGGTACAACTCTCTAAAACCGTGCGAGTCGAATGAGGCGTACAACTAACTACCGTGTGGGGCCATGCGACGCTCCCACTTTCCAGGAATATTTTGTCACCGGTAATTTATTCTCTGGGTACTTCTTCTTTTCAATTTCAGGTGAATTCTCGTCTGGAATACCCTTGCGGAAGGATGCGAACATGAAGAAAACCAAACTATAGCACAATGCAGTGTGCAGCTGCATCGGCTTGGGCGCTGCCGCCGCCGTCGTGGCCGCCGCGCCCCGCCCCGCCCCGCCCCGCCCCGCCCCGCCACGCCCCGCCCCGCCCCGCCCGACCTGCAGAGCAGAGCCGTCCCGCCCGCCAGCAGCTGCTCGTTCTCATGAGCGTTTTCTGAAATTCAGTTGAATTATTCAACGGCGCTAATAGGCATCAGGGCCTGCGAACATCGTCATGACTTGGCCTTGCGGAAGGAGAGGAGAGCGCCGCGCCGCGCCGCTCTGAGGACGGCGTGGCGGGGAGGAGAGATCGAGCCCACCAGGGGCCCACCAGAGGCCTCCCAGCAGCCCAGACCAGCGACTGCAAATTTATGAGCCATATAGTGTCATCGATGTGCCAGTAAACAGAGAAACGTAATCCAGTCACAGGCAGGCTGGGGAGCTGCGCGTGAGGCGGGGTGGGGCGGGGCGGGGTGGGACGGGGTGGGGCGGGGCGGGGCGGCACTGCCACCGGGCTGCCAGGGGCGGGCCTGTTTGATCGGCACTTTTGCCGTGCAGAAGGTGGGCCGAGCGTTTTATTTATTATTTCTGAGGATTTTCCGCGGAGGACACTGTTCCTGAAATTCCAAGTATGCAAATGTCTCTTACACAATTTTATAAGCTCTATACTATCCTGCATCTGCACGAGTTGAAGGTTGTTTCGAGCTTGATCAAACTGTTCCGAGCTTTCGCAAACTGTTTCGAGCTTTCGCAAACTGTTCCGAGCTTTCGCAAACTGTTTCGAGCTTTCGCAAACTGTTCCGAGCTTGATCAAACTGTTCGCGCCACGATGACACTCCAGCGACAGCGGCGAGCGCTTTCAGCATCCCTTATTTCCTATATACTCCACTATTTCGGTCACGGCCAGAACACAACGCCATTCCGACCGATCTCTCTCTCTCTCTCTCTCTCTCTCTCTCTCTCTCTCTCTCTCTCTCTCTCTCTCTCTCTCTCTCTCTCTCTCCCTCCCTCACACACACTCAGTCGATCTGCGCTGCTGCAGCAGCAGAAAAAAACATGACAATTTATGGCAAACACGGAGCTGATCGCTGTGAAATTGAGCCGCCTGTTATCACGCGGGACGCGGGCTGACTACTCCCCCCCCCTCCCCCACTTTCTCCTCTCCGACTCTATCGGGCCCAAACCCTGGGAGAAGGCGTTGAGAGATGGCTTGGGAGCTCCGAGTGTGTGAGTGTGTGTTTATGTGTGTTTGGCGGCCAAGCCCAGGCATCGGAAGGATAACTCACGCAATATGTGGACGTGGCGTGGCGAGTCGAGTCGAGGCACTGCTTGCACAGCTTCCTCTAGCTGGTGTTGTGCTCCTGTCCCCCCTCCCCCCTTTCCCGTCTTAGCCACTGCAACACAACTTTTACTCCCCAATAGAAATCCTTTCCTGTCAAATAACTTTCTTTTTATTTTACCCCCTTGCAAGTCGGTATGTTGTGTACACCCAATCCATATCGTTTGTCCGCGCGCGAAAAACTTTCCCTACGGCCAAAGGTATAGAGGGGAAAAAAAGAAAATAGAATTGCGAATGAGCCTACGAAAAAAACAACACGACAGGAAACAAATCCGCCGTTGCAGAGTATAACCCGGGAATAAGATGACATAATGCACAAAAAAGTATAGGTCGCTGGCTTAGGGCCCGCGGCGCAGGTACCCATCCATCATGGGGGTAAGTCGATACCGCTTTTATTGCTACTCGCATGCGCACGAGTTATATCCGTTTTCGAGCCATTTCGTCTTTGGGCGCCGGGCGCAAGGCAGCCTCGGCAGCATGAGAGAGTCACCGTCCTCGCTGAATGCGAGGCGATGGCGGGGCGGGGCGGGGCCGGGCGGGGTCTCTGCTACGACGGCATCATAACGGCTCCCCCCCTCCCCCCTTCCCTCCCCCATTCCGCGCGCCTTTGACAAACATGAAGGGCCGGAAGACGTGCATAACATAACCTCAAAAAGTTTCGTACTTAAAGGTACGGGGGCGCGCGCAATCGCATTGCTCGGCCCGGGGTAAGTGCGTGTTTCCCCCGCCGCCGCAATAAATGCCATTGTTTGTTGTGTCGTAGCGATCATCCGTACCCCGCCCCTACTCTGTGTGTGTGTGTGTGTGTGTGTGTGTGTGTGTGTGTGCTCCCTTTCCGATCCAGTGGCGGCGCGTCACCGCGGGGCGGCGCGGGGCAGGAGGACGCCGCCGCCCCGCCGCCAGCAGCGCCCCCTGCCATAAAATGCAAAGCCGGTCTGCGCTGAGGGCGCAGGGCGTCGCGGGGCGTCGCGGCGCCTGTACTGCCCAGGGTGCGGGCGCCCGGCCCGGCCCGGCGGGGGACGCATTACGCCTCACGCAAATCTAAACCTTCAACCTCCCAGCACCAGCACCCACAGGAGGAGGATCAGGCGCGAATAAGACGCTGTAATTTAGTGTTGAAATGTGGCATCTCGTGGCGATGTGTGCAGTTTATAGTTTTTTATTCACAGCTGCAGGGTGCAGGTGCGGCGCACCGCACAGTAGCCACAGTGCCGCCCCCGCTGCCGCCCCCGCTGCCGCCCCCGCTGCCGCCCCCGCTGCCGCCCCTGCTGCCGCCCCTGCTGCCGCCCCCGCTGCCGCCCCCGCTGTCGCCCCCGCTGCCGCCCCCGCTGCCGCCCGGCTGCCGCCCCCGCTGCCACCTCCGCTGCCGCCTCCTGGCTCTAAACTTCCCTCCAGCCTATGGCCTCGCACTCCGCAGGGAAATGAGTTAAACATTCGGTAAGTTGCACAATGTTATGACTAATGAGCTGAAAACGCGTGCTACTAACTGTAGCAAAGCGTAATTGTGTTCCCGTTACGCAGCGCGCCTACCACCGAGGGGAGAGACGGAGTTAAGCCCTAGTGGCAGGTGGGAGAGACGGGTAAGTGAATAGGGAGCAGCTGAAAGAATAAGGGGGGGTGCTCTTGTGGCGCACAGAATGGAAAGATCCGGAAAATTAAAAAGAATCTATTTCAAACCTTTCCATTTCCCGGCCATTCTGTTTCTGCCTTCAAAATGAGCTTTGCTGTCGCGAAACGGCTCAGCCGGAGTCATTTTGACGAAGATGCTCAAATCTCCGCGAGACCTCCTAAAGTATGGCCGCCGTTATTTCATTTTGAAATATGTCTTTTTCTATCCCACTTTCCTCTTTTTTTCTTCGTCTTCCCATTCACGCCTTTTGCCACGACGATTTCCGATGCCCTTCTCGTAATTCCTTTTCTGGGGCACAGTAATTCATATATTTTTTCTCCCGTGGCGTGGCCCTTGTGGCCTTCTAGTGGCCTCCCTGTGTGAGTGGCGCTCGGCCGGGCGCAGCAGTCTACCCTCCCCCCCCCTCCTCTCCCCTGCGCCCCTCCTCTCCCCCTGCGCCCCTCCCACAGGAGCCCCAACTTGGCCGGCCCATCTCTTCGCCCTCTCTCCTTAAGCGCAGCCCCCTCCCCGACGATCCATTCTCACAAACTCGCGGAAACTCCTTAATTAGCTGACAAAGCGAGTAATGGACCCTATCCTATGTAGCGGGCTGGAATCAAACAGAACTGCACTTGAACATTTCGCGACGGCTTTGTCAGCGGCCGGCCGCACTTACACCACGTGACCGGCCAGGCTCCCTAACCACGCCGCGCCACGCCGCGCCACGCCGCGCCACGCCGCGCCACGCCGCGCCACGCCGCGCCGCGCCACGCCACGCCGCGCCACGCCGGTAGGTGAGGTGTTCGTGGCGGGGAGCAGCAATGTTTCGAAATAAGTAGGCGAAAATTCCCACGAATTCACCTGCGTGTGGCAGACGGGTACTACCTACTGGCCTACTAGGCAAACTCTCACCACATGGGACTACCTTTAGCCGAGTAGCAGGCGAAGATACCCGTCTGCCGCACTCACGACGTGTATTCTAGGCAATTTTTGCCTACTTATTTCGCAACACTGCGGAGCAGCACGTCTCTCCAGCGCACACTTAAACTGGCCCTTCTTTCATCACACGGCTCCATGCCATCCCGTCCCGACCCGTCGCGGAGCCTCGCTCTCCTCAAGAAGATTACCGGCATGACGATTGCGCACGGCGCCGTGGCGTTGAGGCGCGAGGCGCGGCTAGGCGGGCCGCTGGCGCGTAAGGGGCGGGGCAGGGCGGGGCGGGGCAGGGCGGGGCGGGGCGGGGCGGGGCGGGGCGGGGCGGGGCGGGGCGGGGCGGTGCGGGGCGCGGCAGGGTGAGGCTGCACTGCGGCCCCTGCGGTATAGCGCGGCAGATGGCTTCTTTACTGTCAAAGGGAGATGGAGCGAGGGCGGCCGGGGCGGGGCGGGCCGGGCCATCCCCACCGCTAACGACAAGAGTACTTTATGACATTCTAACTACCAATTAAATGCTGAAATGACGGCATAAAAGGCTCGCCAAGGCAAGCGAAAGGACCAGTGGCAGCCGGAGGCTGCCGCCGTGAGTCCCGACGGGAGCGGCGCGCCGCCGCGCCCCTGGGCCCCGCCCCGCCCCGCCCCGCCCGCCTCGCCCCACCCGCCTCGCCCGCCTCGCCCGCCTCGCCCCGCCCCGCCCTGCCCTGCCAACGCCACCGCCAGGCCCGCCCGCGAGCTAGTAAGCTTCTCTCATCGCCGCCGTGCCCCGTCTCGGTTCTGCTTGCGAGGGTTTAGAGAAGTATGGATGAGAACACCATCAGCTCGTTTGAAAGGAAATTTCACGAGAAAACCGATGGAGACTGCGGTTGTGGGAACATATTCGTAGATACTCTAAAGGGAAGGCTTTCTACGTTGTCACGCTCCGCCCCGCCCCACCCAGCCCCGCCCCGCCCCGCCCCGCCCCGCCCCGCATCTGACGTCAAACGGCATTCCGCCGCGCTGCGCGTCCCACTGGCCTGGACCCTCCAGATGTCCACATTAGCATAACGGCATGAACGACGTGCCGGAGGTACGTATGGGGCAAACCTACGGGGTGGGGCGGGGCGGGGCGGGCGGAAGGTCCCTCCGCCCCACCCCGCGCTATCTCCCCAGCCAGCCTTTCACTTACCCCGTCAGGACGGTCCGGACCTGTGGCTCGCCATGCCTGCATATGCTTGTCCCACTGCGCGCCCGCGGCGGCCCCGCCTCGCGCCGCCCCGCCCCGCCCCGCCCCGGTCCTCCTGTAACGCTCCATATCGGCTGAGCCAGACAGACCCTTTGCCCAGTAAAGCGCACCAGCAGTCGCTCTTCGCTGGCTGTGAGGCGCCCTCGCCACTCCTCACCTTGAGCAAAGGCGGCCTGCCTTAACCCAACTTAGGCCCCTCTCCGGGGCGGGGAGGGGAGGGGAGGGGAGGGGAGGGGAGGGGAGGGGAGGGGAGATGAGGTCGCTCATGTGTGAGACGACTGTTTTTCTCCTATCACGCCCTATCGCCCGTGGGCTCAATCTCTCTGTTTCACCAGGAGTGGCCCGACGGACCGACGAATGCCCTTCGCCGCTTCCATTCCCCTCCTTCCCCCTCACCCTCACCGCCCCTCTCTCTCTCTCTCTCTCTCTCTCTCTCTCTCTCTCTCTCTCTCTCTCTCTCTCTCTCTCTCTTTCTCTCACCCTCCACCTCGCTCACTCGGCCGGCGGCCGCAAGATAAACCCGCTAAAATGAAAGAAAAACAAAAGAAACTCACTAGGAGAGAAAGGCGCGGTCAAGGTGGGGAGGGGCAGTGTGTGAGAGGGGCGCGGGAGGAAGTGCGAACTTGGAGTGTGTGTGAGAGAGAGAGAGAGAGAGAGAGAGAGAGAGAGGGGGGGGAGGAGAGGGGAGGGAGAAGTGGAAGGTGGATGGAATCGGGTGAGGGGTGGGCGTTGCGATAAACTCGTGTCAAATGGAACACTTGACTCAAGCTACCCTCCAGGGCGGGGCAGGCGCGGGCCTGAACCCCGGGTCTGATTGAGAGAGAAAGAGAGAGAGAGAGAGAGAGAGAGAGAGAGAGAGAGAGAGAGAGAGAGAGAGAGAGAGAGAGAGAGCAGGGTAGAGTCCATTTGCTTAATTAATTAAGGTGGCCGGGCCGCATGCAACACCTCCAGCCTAACGAGCACTAATGTCCGGCGCATGCCCGCCAGCACGGTCCACCTTCATAGCATAGCGTCAAGACCGTCCCGGGGACTTTTTTGCGACCCCTTCTAGACCAACACTCACGCAAATCGGGTTTTACAGCGAAGAAATACGAACGTCGGATTTTACTTTGTGGTCTTGCACACGTAAGTGAAGGTGAGATAAGCATTGGCGAGCAGTAAGGGATGCCACCATCCCCTGCATCCTCTTGGCCCCACCCCCTCTCCCCTACCCGCCGTGTGTGTGTGGGCGCCAGGACAAGGTCTGCCCGTGCAGGCTGGCTCGCTTGATGCAGTGGCCAGAGCGCCGCCAGAGCGCCGCCAGAGCGCCGCGGCGCGCAGGCGAGGAGAGGAAGGTCCTCCAAGCTAATTTCAAGTTAGTTTGCCTGTCTTGGCGCGCGAGGCCGCCGCACGCCGCGCTGCCTCTGGACTGGCTCAGGGCCGCGCTCTCCCGCCTGACATTGGGTGCCACCCTGCGCCACGTAAAACTCGCTCATACAGTACAGATAATCTACCACGCGCAATTTAATCGCAAACCGCAAAACTTGAACGTTTTTCGTTTTGCGTGCGAAGAGGGGGCGGGGGGCAACGTTCTCCACTTGTAATGTGGCGTTAGGTTCGCAGTCCACGCCACACATCGCGGTGCCGATACAGACGCGTACAGCGCAGCACGTCAGAGACCGACTGGGGAAAGCCACGACCCTGCCCCACCCCCACCCCCACCCCGCCCCGCCCCACCCCACCCCACCCCAGGCTGCCGCTCGCCGACCCACCACGCCCCGCCACGCCACCTCAAGACCTTGGTGCTCCATCACTTAGGTTTCTCAGTTTGTTGTTGAGCTCCGCCGGCGGCGCGCGGGATCACAAGGATCTTCCCAAGTGAGTGAAAGGTGCTGGTAGGGTCCGGCCCGGCCCGGCCGCGCTTCAAAGCACAGTGCCTCCCTGCCCCCTCCCCGCCCTCACCCCAGTCTACCCACTGATTCCAGATAGCGCCAGGGTAGGGGTAGGGTAGGGGGCCTAGAGGTCTTTCCTGAGCGAAAATGCAGTGATTCCTTATACCTCACCAAGTAAGTACCCGATAGTAAAAAGGAAGGCAGTAAACTGAAGCTTCAGCTTTTGAATTTTTACAATTTTTGCGCCCCCCCCCCCCCACCAAAAAAAAAAAAAATAAATAAATAAAAAAAAAATAGCTCATTGTGGTGGTCTTGGGGCATCATTTTCCCACCCTGCAAAACGGAAGGGGCAGGGCCGGGCCGGAGCTGGGTGGAGAGGCGCCCGCTGAACCCTCGGCCGGGCCTTAAGAGGGGCGGGGCGGGGCGGGGCGGGGGCTGACCGGAGGCTATAGGGGGCTGGCCAGACCCGGGCCGGGCCGGGCCGAGTGGGGGCGGGGCACCACGAACAAATACTTCATCGAAACAAAGTAAGGACGCAAAGCACCCCATATATCCCCGGGCAGGGGCACGCGGGCGCGCGCGCGGCTCCCGCCCAGAGACGCACTTCCACAATAGCCAACTCCAGCGCGGGGCGGCGCGGGGCGGCGCTTCCGGGTCGGGGAGCGGCGCGGCGCGGCGGCGGCAGCTCCGACCCGCCCACCGGCACTTGTGTTTTTGCCGGGAATGGAAATAAACTGTTGCTAAAGTACTTTTACAGAAACAAAGACGTGCGAAGGCCATAACCTGCCGCGGCTGCCGGGCCGGGCCGGGCCGGGCCCGGGCCTCGCCCTGCCTGCCTGCCTCGCCCTGCGACTCGCGCGGCGCCGCCGTTGCCCACAAGTTGACCCCAGCCACGGCCTCCGCCACGGCCTCCGCCCCGCCCCGCCGCCAGCTCCGCTTACATCTCCATTTCATAACTGTTGGACTGCTCCACGAGCACCGGAGCGCGCGCGCGCGGCCGGGCGGGCGGGCGTTCCTAACTCATCAACTTGGCGGCACTCTGTGCGGTTTTGTGCCGCCGCTCCCCGCCCCGCCCCGCCCCGCCCCGCCCCGCCCCGCCCCGCCCCGCCTCGCCCCGCCCCGGCCGCCCCCCGTTTGTCTTTGCTGTGGCTCAGGGCCCACTTTGCGGTGGCTCCGCTGACCGCTTCCCCGCCACCGCACCGTAGCCGCCTGCCGCCTGGGCCCCCACCCCACCCCACCCCGCCCCGCCTCGCCCCGCCCCTCACCCCATTAGCTTAGCCAGGCGGGGCCGGGCGGGGTGGGGCCGGGCGGGCAGCACCTCTCCGCGAGTGCACCCCTGCTGCCGGTTAGAACGGTGTGAATGTTATCACGCCTGCAGAGCTCATTGGGGACGCCCTTCATCTCCTCCCCCGCGCACGCCGGCGGAGCAGACGGCCCGTTCCGTCCCGGCGATGGCGGGGCGTTAGCGGGGCGCGGCGCAGCGGGGCCCTGAGCGGGGCGGGGCGGGGTGGGGCGGGGTGGGGCGGGTCTCCTGGCGGAGCACGGGCTGCGACACTGGCGCGGCGCCTGCCTGTCCACACAGACCTGCCTGCTTACCCCGACCTGCAAACAGACTAGACTAGACTAGCCGGGGCGGGGCGGGGCGGGGCGGGGAGGGGTCGAGGCGGGGCGGCTGGCCTGGCCGGCGCACGGAGCGTCTTGCGCCGTAAATACTGTTATGAAAAGGAGATTGAGCGCTCCGTCCTATCCCGCCGCACCTCGCCCCGCCCCGCCCCGCCCCGCCGGACCTCCCCTCTGGCCGTGTGTATCTTGCCGTCCCATTCAAAGCCCTGGCGTCCCCCGCCGCTCTCCGCGCCGCCACGCCTCGCCACGCCCCGCCCGGTCTGGCTCCACCCTTTCCCTCCCACCGCTTCTACCAGTACAAAAGGGACAGTCGGACTTAGACTGACCATGCAAACACATTAGGGGGCTTTACAAAGTGCGGCCCACTTCTTTTTTGACAACTTTCTCTCGCTCTTTCAGCGGGCTCTCTGTTTTCCCATTCTCCTCATATTCTCCTCTCCCTCTTGCACCCTCAGCCGACCAACCCCTTCCACTGCTTTTCGCTCTCTCCCGCTCATCCGTGCTTGTTTTTCCGTGCTGCTCCCATTTCTTTACCTTACCCTTCATGCTCTGGCCCGCACACACATTCCGCTATTCCGGGAGGCATTGTGCGTAGGATTCTTCAATCTCCTGAAAGTAGTTACTTTTCTTTTTTTTCAGTCCGCTTTTCTGAATTATGTTTTGACGACGCACAAAGATGAGTAGAGTCATGCTTTGTGTATTCCATACACACATTGTTTGGCTCGTAATGCAGTCGGCGGGGAACACAAGTGACGAGCGCGGCGCAACAGAACCCCGCATGTCACAAAAGATGGGAAATCGTCCAGTTAGTTTCAAAATAACAAAAATAAGAGAAAACGGACTTACAATTAAGACCGATCATCTCCACGCCGTCCACTCGCGTGCGTGGGTCGACAGTGTGGCGAAAGGCGATGATTTGAATCCCGCGGAACAATGTAGGCCGAGGCGAAGCGAGTCTGTCCGGAGAGAGAGGGGGGAGGGGGGGAGAGAGAAACGCGCAAACGACGGCTCCCCGATTAATTTGACTCGCAATTTATACCATTTTCTAATGAGGGCTTAACTTATTTCCTTGGCCCCCGCTATATTGCTCCATAAAGTTTTCGAGACTACATGCACCCCACGCAAAGCGACCCCCGTCCCCCTACTTAAGATTGTGCGAAAGGGGGCGGGGGGGTAGGGGCTCGGTGGTGAGCGAGAGGAGGGCGCAGAGTGGGGGGAAGGAGGGGGGTAGGGTAAAAATGCCGCACGGCTCGAACGCTGCGGGTCGGGGGGGGGGGGGGGGGGGGGGTTAAAGAGCGTGTAAAAATGGAAGGAAGGTGAACGGGAGTGACCTGAGGGTGGCCCGGCCCCACACTGTGCGCATCTCGGGCTGGCTTGACCGGCCACGGCGGAAGACGACTTCCGCTCTGACTCCACTCTTGCCTCAATTGTGTGCAACTTCTTACACGTCTTACACGTCCAAGTGTACAACTCGGTATTTGTGCAATTCCTAATGTCAAATTAGCCAGTTGTACACTTGTAAGTGTTTAACTCGGCATTTGTGCACTTGCATGTGTTCAACTTCCCCGTGCAACATTTCCCTTGTTGAACACTTGCAAGTGTACAACTGTCGAGTTAAACACTTACATACAAGTGCACGACTGGCGAGTTTGACACTTCCAATTGCACCAGTACCGAGTTAAGCACTTGCACCTGTTATACTGGATGTTGCACACTTACAAGTGTTGAACAGTTGAACACTTGGTTTCACAGTGTGGTCATTCCCTGCCCGGGCCTGTGCGCACAGCCAGCAGGCTGCGGGCGCTGGGCCTGGGCGCTGGGCCTGGGCGCCTCGCCGCGGCCTTGCCCGGCCCGGCCGTCAGCAGACAGCCTGGTGTGTTTACGGCGCTCATCTTTTGGTCCCCCGCCAGAATCAATACAATTAGCAAAGGCTCTGCCTCGCTGTGCTGCTCGAGGGATATTGCGGGCGGACGCCTCTAGACCCTCTTGCCCCCCGCATTACCCTCGCACCTCCGCTAACCGTAGTCATCGCGCACGGCCAGGGCTTAACCTCCACGAAATGTGTGCCCAGCTGCTTAGGGCTTATTTCCCTCCACAACGCGGTGGTTTCGGTCGTTCTGAACACCCTCCAACACCCGGGCCACAGGGAGCCCAGCCGGGCTGTGCCGGGCGCGTCTGCCCGCGGCCGCCCGTCCCTCCCGTCCCAGCGAGGAGGCCCCTTGCGGCCGCCGGGTAGGCCACCACGCGACGGGGGTGCTCTGCGGGTCTGCCTACCCCGCAGGCGTCCGGTGCGGGTGGCATGGCTGTGTCACTGGCGGTCTGAGTGGGGACCGCGTCAGATCAGACAGACAACCTATCACATTGCACAGTACAGTATAATGGCCAGGGCCAGGGGCGAGACCCTATATAGCGGCTGCAACAAAGGCTATCGGATTGCCGAGCAGAAAAGAAGACGGGGAGGTTTGGTCAGGAGCGGGGAAAGAGAATACAGGGGCGCAAAGAAGGCCCTAACACGGGAAAAACAAAAATGTTTCGGACGCTCAAGAAGATATCTCGTTATCGAAATTTTACTCGGAGTTTTAGCGGACGCCCTCGCATTCCTTCGGAGATACTCTATGCACTCCCCATACCTTGGGCAGGGCGAAGCCAAAAGCGCACGATGCGGACGGAGCACAACGGGGCGGGGCGGGGCAGGGATCTTCGTCTGAGCGATAATTTATTTCTCAACCGCATTTCTTTGCTCGTAACACAATACCGCTTTGTGGGTTCCACGAGATTTACTGAAGTGCCCCTTTCAAGTGGGAGAGAGAGATAATGAGAGAGAGAGAGAGAGAGAGAGAGAGAGAGAGAGAGAGAGAGAGAGAGAGAGAGAGAGAGAGAGAGAGAGAATTGAGAGCATTTTGGTCCTCCTCTTCCTTCCTCAGAGGCTCCCATTTCTCTGCTGACCTTACAGCGCTGCACTAGCTATGGGCTATACGCTCGGCTATACGGCAGGACCCGCTCCCCATGAGGGCGGCCACTACGTCCCTCAAGACAAAGTGCCTTTGTATAGTCATGATAGTACAACAGTTCAAGAATTTATTTTGGTATCACATTCACGTTAGCCTCAAGGCAAGGTCTCAAGTCTCTATTAGCACAGTTACATGTGCTCTCTTACACATATCCAAATACTTTCGTGACCATTCTGTTCAGTCTCGAGCAGCTCTGTCAATTTGCAAACATCAAACAGGCGAGGAGCAACAGAACGTTGTTCCAATTCGGAACTACGATCACGACATACTATCACGACAGCGGCAGTGGCGGTACAGCGCGGCCGGGGCGTGGCCGGGCCGCCACTGGGGAGTTTTAGTGAGTTTATATGGGCTAAAGGGACCCCAGAGCTGCTGCCGTTGCATGGGGCCGGGCGGGGACGGGCGGGGACAACCACTGTGTGTTCTCCCACCGGGCCGAGCCAGGCAGGGGCGGCCCGAGGGGCTGGTGGCGCGGGGGAGGGGGGGGGGCTGCTTTTGGGGCACTAATGACCGCGCTTGTTCCAAGGAAACCACCTTCACGAGGCGCCGCGCCGCGCCACACCTCGCTACGCCACGCCACGCCGCGCCGCGCCACGTCCAAAGACTGCTCCGCGACTGCCTCCCTCCCTCCCTCCCTCCCTCCCTACCTACCGCCTCCGCCCGTAGCCACTGAGGACGCTTGTCTCCATTCAGGCTCGCAGCGGCACTGCTGGCAGCGGCAGCGGCCTATTTGCACCAGCGCCCCAACGTGTGTGACAGTTAAAGCAACACTAGACAAGGGCAGTAGCGGGTGCAACATCAAACACGGAGTGATGTCACGCACTCTTTGCCCCAGGAGTGAATCATCATGGGGTCGCGGGTTAACGTATGGACCAGAGTAAGAGCTCAGCTCTTCAGCTCATGTTCCCACCTCCTTCCAATAAGTATTATTTGGTAAAAGACGCCAGTGCGTTTAGTGAGCCTCCCCCTCCCCAGTCCGTCCCCGGTCAGAGGTCGGTTGGGCTCGGAGCGGGCGGGGCGGGGCGGGGTGTGGCGGGGCGGGGCGGGGCGTGGCGGGGGAGGGGCACCGCCGAGCCGCACGGGCACGCCACGGCACGCCACGGCACGCCACGGCACGCCAGCACTGAAACACGATTAACTCGTGATCTGTTGCGCGCGCTGCCAACTTGTAAAGGGCTGGTGGTTGAGGTGCGGTGGCGGGGCGTGGCGGGGCGGGGCGGGGCGGGGCGGGGCGGGGCACAACTTGCCGGGTGAGCCTCCGGTCGGCGCTGCTCACCGCACAAGTTGGCGGGGGGCTCTGTGCGGGCCGTGAGGGGCCGGGCCGGGCCGGGCTGGGACGCGGAGGCGGAGGGTCTGTCTGTCCGGCTTTGCTTGCACGATGCTTTAGTTAAATCACGTGCGAGACTACTAAACTCCTCGCATTCGCACACGTTTATTTTGAGTGTACAGAGCAAGTGTGTGCTAAAGTGTAAACTAATGGAAGCTTAAAGTGAAATTCAAGATCGAATCTTCGCCGTAATAAGCTATTAGTGCGGATGAGGAGACTGTAGCCTGCAGTGAAATTCCCTATACGCTTTTTAGTTTGTATATATGTGTGTGTGTGCGTGTGTGTGTGAAGGTCTTCGATGCTCACCTGGTGATTTACGGAACTAACTTCGTTGCGGACAGTCCCCCCCCCCCCCCCTTTTCTATCTACCTTCCCTCACGGGCTGTGTTCGACAGCCCTCTCTCCTTGTGCCCCTTTTGACCGGGTTTCTCGTCCGATAGAATGAGAGAAAGAGAGCGAGAGAGCGTTCTTCTCCTCGTTGCGGACGCAGCCCCGCGTGCAGCGCAGTGGACCATCTTACCGTCGTGGGGAGATTTATGGCGATATTCCAACTATCGCTAATGAATCTGAGACGCGGGCCGTGGCGTGGCGTGGCGTGGCGGAGCACAGCGCGCCCAATCCCAAAAAGGTTCTGCGCCTCATGTGGGCGTATGGAGAGGTAAACTACAACCAAACTGTCTACGTCGTGCTACGTCGTGCGTCTTTTCTATTATATAATACTTTTCGGTTTCAGTATCTTACAGACAGATTACGAAAATGATTTACAAGGGTAATTCATTACGCAAATCGCCCATACACTGTATTTATTTTTAATTTTTTCATACTTAGATTGCATGTATCTCTGCGTGCCCATCCCTCATCTCAAAGCATGCCGTTACGAAATCGAGGAGGAAGATAGACTGCTCCCTTACGCAAAGCCCACCCTTACGGCCGTTAGTCATTTATTTCACCTGCCGGCGGCTCACATTGGGCCGCCTGAAAGTCAGAGCGCCGCGAGCCCCACCACGTATTGGGACCTTGCGGAGTACGCGCGGGGCCTCGACGGTCTCGTAGGTGGTGAGTAGGAATCTGCACAGAAATGGCAGGGCCCGTACATGTCAAAAGTATTTCCATGCTTTTTCTTTCTATTACTAGTAGCTAGCCGCTTTGAGCCGATAGATATATTACTTTCGCTCGCCGCAAAGTGCAACGGCAGAGTTAGTAGGGGCTGGAAGGAGAGAGATGGAACAAAATATATATGGTAGACGAAAAGGTAAAGTGATGGCAAGAGCCGAAAGAAAAAGACGAAGAAGAAACATATAAAGAGAAGGCAGCGCCAGGCGCGTTGGAAAGAGCTCTCTAAAGCGCGCGCTGGGCCCCGCCCGCCTGCCTTGCCGTTCACCGCGCGCCTCGCGCCGAAAGGCAGAACGCAGAGGGAAAAAAAATGCGATCGAAATTGAGTTTATCATCTTTTTATTGACTGGCCGTTCTGCTTGGGGATGCGCGAGTGTGTTTAGCAGCCGGGGTTCTATGCGAGCGAGGCTGGCGAGGCGAACGGGACGGGACGGGACTGCTCCGGAGGTATGGCCGCTGCAGACCTTGAGAGGGGGAGAGATTTAGGGGGAAAGGGAATGAAGAAACCGAGGAATGGAAAGGAAGGGGGGGGTAGCGTAAATGGCCCGAGATGAGGGTATCATTTGAACGTAATATCAGTTTTATATGGGGCGAATTTTAAGATAAATTTGAAGCAAAAAAAAAAAGAGATTGTTTTTCTAAAGTCAGTCGTCCCGCCAAAGAAAGGCGTAAGGTAAAGAAACAATGATAGATTAATGTTTTTTAGAAATAAATTTTATTTGACAAACAAGTTGTTAAAATTAGGTTCTTTTCTGCCCAATGACGCTGTTATGTTCGAAAACAATGGCGTCTTATTACGTGAACTAAATCAGAAGGGAACAGCATACAACTAAAGATGTTACAATACTTCATGGCACTCATACTTTAAATAAAATTGGTTAATTAACAGTCAAAACAGTTTATTACCTTTAACAAGAAATCACAATGCGCTAAAACTTGCTACTATAGTCCTGGATCCGATCGTTATACTGAAATATTTTAAAGGGGAGAAAAAAAAAATCTTTTCTTGGCAACTTGTAATGGAAGCTATGGCGGAAATGATATGGCTAAACCAATTCATGTGTCCGCATAGCATATAAACACCTAGGATCACCTTCTGTTCCACATACTGAATAAATAACTAGCAGGTTTGAGCTTCAACGCATTTAATAATCAGTAGGTTTCTCATCTTAAGATTTCACTTGACGCTCTGATAAACGTTAGGTATGATGTCCTTGAAGTGTTTCATTTTAGAGGTTACGTACCTGCTTCTAGAATTAAGTACGATTAAATGAATAACCCGTTTATCTCTTTCTCGTCACTTAAATCCTCTCACACCATCACGCTACACATATTCACTAGTATTTAAAATAATTTACATCTTTCATACCTTATAATACACATAGCATGACTTTATGTCCTACCAAAACCTCTCACAATTTAAATTTACACAAAAATCTGTTATTAAAACAGTAACAAATATTTACAACGTCTAACACATCCTCTTCAGAGAACAAATTAAGTACAATGCAGCCTACGTCTTTCACCAGTTTGCACAAAAAGAGCGCTCTGTAAAACCAGATTATAAACGGAAAATTAGCAGCATATACAATTTACACAATTCATTCTACAGCAAGGGCATCTCCGATACACCAATGAATTTTCTAAAGTCCACCAAGGCAAACTGTACTTCGAATTCGGCACGCCACAAGGTACATGACAATCTCGTCTTTCACTTGCACGCAAGGCAAGCATCCGATACAAAATAAAAAATAAAAATATTTTTTTTAGAAATGACGCATGTTGTATATATAGAACACAACAACAAAAACGTAAACACACAGAAATGATTCTACTGGCAACAAGTCCTTCACTCCATTTAAATAGCAATAGTCCTTCTTAGGTCAGTTCACATATGACAGAGGCGCAGGGTCCTTGCGCGCTGCTGAAAGTCTCTTATAGCGAACAGGGTACCACGACGCGGGTGGATCCCATGCAGCCATACTGCACGGTGCTCTGTCCGGCGCACCCCAGTCGCCGACAGGGAGGCCGGCCGGCACACTAGACTCCGAGCCAGCAGAGGTAGATGTCGCTAGCCATGTTCGCCGAGCCCCGGGCTGACTACCGCCGTATGCACGGCGCCAGGAGGACGAGCAGCAGCAGGGCACGCGCCCGCCACGAAGACGAGCTCGTCACTGCAAACAAGTGCAACCGGTCAAACTCGCCGGCTCGTCGGCCAGACGCATGCGCATTTTCAGTCATTTTCGATCATTTTCAGTCATTCAGTCACAATTTTCCTCATTTAGTCATTTTTCGCGTCACTCCGTCAGTTTTTGGTCACTTTCCGTCATGTTTGATCATCCTTCATTCATTTTCAGTCGTCTTCAATCACTTTTCTATCAGTTTTTTTTCCATTTATAAAATTGTGTTTCATAAGTTCACCATCGCTTACAGCAATTTTCAATCATATTCAGTCATTTTCACTCAGTTTCAATCATTTTCAGTCATTTTCAATCTGTTTCAGTCACTCTCAATCACTTTCGATCATTTCCAGTCATTTTTTCAAGTCGTTTTCCTGACTGTCGTACATTAATTTTTCAATTAAAAATGTCACTGTACGCGAAAATATAAAGTGAGGGACCCCGCTCACCTCTCTCGGGCACGGGCTCCGACGGCCGGATGCCCAACTCCTGGGGCTCCGACTTGACGGCGAAGCCGGCCGGGAGCGTGGCCGTGCACTGGAGCGTGAGGCGGCCGTTGAGGAAGTGGCGCTGGTCCAGGCGCACGCTCAGGCTCAGCACGCTCCAGTTCTCCCGTTCGGGCGTGATGCGGTACGTGGTGTCCATGGGCGTCGGCACCTGCGCAACACGCACAAGCCTTTATACACGCCCCATCACTGGCACAACGACGGCAGTGGGCGGGAATGGGGCGCTGAGAAGCTGGCGGGCGGAAGAAGTGAAGTCAGTGCGCTGCTCCACAACATACAGTGCCTGCAGCTCTATGCGCTGCGCGCCCCGGCCCGCCCCGGCCATCAGGTCGCCAGCGGCCCGCGGCGCACTCACGCAGTTATAGTGACGAGCGGAGAGGAGAGGTAGCGCCGCCGTCAGCTTTACGTCGGCTGTAAAGCAGCTAAGCCCTTCTCGCCTCGGCCCGGCCGGCCGGCTCTGTCTGGCCGCGGAGCAAGACCTGCTGCCTGCCGCGCGCGGCACCTGCTGCAACGCCGCGCTCCACATCAAGCAAGACGACAAGAACCCTGGCTGTTGGAATTAGGGTCGTTGCACGATCGTGAAACTAGAGGCCTGGGGGACATAGTAGCGCCGAGAACTCGCCGCGCGTGCAACGCGCCTACATGCATCTCCAAAAAAAAAAAATATCGCAAGATGTAATAGCTGCGTTTTTCGTTTTTGTTTGTTTCTAGAATCAAGGTCTGTATAGGCACGTAACTTTGAACAAAGGAAGCGAGCGGAAATGAGAGGCAAGGCCGGCGGCCGCAAATGGGCGGGGGGTTCAAACTAAGCCAACACAAAGGCGGGACGCATCTAGCCACTTCATTGTAAATGCACGGAAAGTAAAAGCGAGGCTAATAGGACACCATACCACTTTCGCGGGGGCGACAGCGGCAAGTACGGGCGGAGGGGAGGCGACGGCGCGTGTTTGGGGGCAAGGGGAGGGGGCGTGGTTTAAGGCGTGAGATTATGGGGACCAGCCCCACGGCTGGCGGGGGCGTGGGGGGTGGGACGGGCACTTGCGCGGCCTTTTGTTGGAGATGTTTTAACGGACGGGATCTAGTCTGTCCGAGACAATTTAATAGAGCACGCCCCGCCCGTCCGGCAGCTTACCGACCAGCGGGCGGGGTTAGTTTGCAGGGAGAAGACGGAAACAGTTCGACGCGGCAATGGCGATCTTGGCTGTCTTGAGCCAAGGCCAAAAAATAAATAAATAAAATAATCTTGTCGGATCAAAATGCGAACGCCTGGGCATGCGGTGCAAGTCCCTTGGGCAGGGCCGGCCCCGCGCTGCCGATTAGGGGCCATTTATCAAATGAAGAAGAAGGGAGGAGGAGGAGGAGGAGGAGGAGGAGGAGGAGGAGGAGGAGGAGGAGGAGGAGGAGGAGGAGGGTGAACGGCGCGCTAAACGGGTCGAGAAGAAAAGCGAGCAAGACGGCGACTGACTGCCCGACGCGGAGAACACAGAGCGCCTCTGCCGATAGGAAAGCGCGCGCCAGGTTCTTACAAAGGCGAGTCGGGTGAGAAAAAAGGGGGGGAGGGAGGGAGGAGGGAGGGAGGGAGGGAGAGAGAGAGAGACTGCTGCTCGCTCGGCAGCTAGCAGAGTCCTGCTAGCAGACGACAATCAGCTGTTGCGCGCGAAACAAAGTCATCGGGGAGGGGGACAAAAGAGAAAGAAAATAATCAAGAGGATGGCACAGTAATTGAAAAATAATTATTGACAGCTTTCTGAACTGCTGACACATCAGTTCCAACGGGGCGCCCGGCCCGGACAGGACCCGGGTCCAGCCAGCTCCGCGCACTGAGTGATGGCAGAGCGAAGCGGCTGCCACACGTGGGTCGTCCACGCATGGCATGCCGGGTCGGGCGGGCATCGCCAGGCACCAGGTGTATATCTGGGTCACAAACGCCATTAGTTTCAGAAAAGACTGCTGCCGCCAGCGCTCCACTTTTTTTTCATCCATATTGCAAATACATGTATAAATATGATCCATCAATCGCCCCCACCACCAGCCTCAGAGTAGCATGGCTTGCCGTGACAGGCATATTTTTCACGTTCGACTTTCGGGACAAACCCAAAGCATTTATCGCTTACCGTTCTGTTGTTGATGGTGAAGCTGAGCTGCGCCGGCGGGGTGGCCGGCGGTGCCGTGCAGTTGGCTTGGAGCGTGTCGCCGAGCTCGTAGCGCTCGCGGTGCGCCCACAGCTTGGGCGGGCTCCGCGGCAGCTCTGCAACAAGAGGGAGGCTGCACTGTCAGACCAGGCGTGGCGGCGGGCTGGGCTGGGCTGGGCTGGGCTGGGCTGGCGTGACAACACTGTGGCCACGGCGCTATCGCTGTCAGCGCGGGGGAAACGCGAGGAAATGGATAAGTTTAGGGCCGATGGAGGCACACAGGGCTGGGGACGACGCCGTGGGCTTTGAGCGGGCCGCCTCAGGCCGCGGCAAAGGGCGCGACTGCCTGCTCCCTCCCAGGGGCCTAACTCTGTGCTCTGATCAGCGTGGTGACTGAAGCGGACGGATGGAGTGGCGCCGATCTCGGTGCTCCGCCACCCGGCCCGGGGCGAGGCAGCTTCAGAGCTGCGACACGACACAAGGTATTGCTATCGGCTAGGCTGACTGAGTCCCGCGACAAAATCCAGCTGGGATCGTGTCGGTGTCGACCAGACTCAAGAGAGCGTCGATGAGGAAGGGCGTAAATGGGCTTGGCGTATAATCTAGTGCGGCAGGTCAGGTCTGGGACTTTGCGACAAGACTAATAATTCATGTGTCTATATCGCGCAAGGCCGAGCTAGGATGCGAGGTACTCTGGCGAGCCAAAGCATGGCCGCCAGCGCTCCCGACCCCGCTCCGCCACGCCACGCCCCCGGGGGGGCCTGCTCCGTGACGGCATCGTGGTAAACATTCCTCCCTCGTGCTCGCCCTGCCCAGACGAGCAGAGTCCACACCACAAAGGCCGAGCAGATGGAACTCGTTCGTTTCCATTCTCATGAGTTTTTCCTGGTCGATTTGCCTGGGAGCGCCTTTACTTTTGACATAGATGGATGGATAGATAGGCCCTCTTCCGGCCCGTCCCGGGACAGACCGGCCGGCCCGGGCCCTACGCGAGAGGCGCGGGGCGGGGCGGGCTTAGCAAGTTTCTGATCTCGGGCGGTGCGGCCCAGTCGTTTATCTCCAGAGCGTTCCGCCTAGCAGCGGGCCTGGCCGGCCCCGCCCCGCCCCGCCCCGCCCGCCCCGCCCCATACCGTAACGTGTTGATTGGGGCGTTCCGGTTTGCGTGGCCCAGGGGACCCTCCGGCCCGGCCCCGCCCCGCCACTCTTCCCCTACCCCGTGTACAACGGCGGCAGGCCCTCTGCGCGCGGGTTTTGGCCGCTCGCCTCGAAATAAGATACTGTGATTATGTATACCGAGGCACGGGCTGGGCTGCCCGTCTGCTGGCGAGTGACTGACGCTACGCGGACGTGCCGCTGCCAGCAGAGCCTGCCCCCGCCGGATCGAGAAAGGAGCGCGGGCAGCACACCAGCTCTTAATGAAAGCGAAGTCAGGCTCCCCGCCCCGCCCCGCCGACCAGTCCCTCGCTTATTTCCACGTGCCCCTCGCTGGGCCCACGCCCACGCCCGTGGCCCACTTCCTATGAGGGTGTCTCAGAGCGCGCAGCAGGAGTAAGCTCATCCAAAATATTGAAGAGATATTTTCTCATTTTCTAATGACTGGAACGCCGTCATTTTGGCGACAGCCGACAGACGCGCCTGATCAGAGATCCACAGTGAATCTCGAGCCGAGGGCGGGGCGGGTGGCCGCCGCAGCAGCCCCTCACCCCGGGTGGCACCACACACGCGCCCCTATACACCCGCCCCCAGCCTGGGCCGCGGGCCGGGCCGGGCCGGGCGCGTCCAGGGCGGCAGCTGATGATGTTTGCGGCCCCATATTACGCAAGTTGGGACCAACGAGCCTCAGTCGCTAAACTTGGGCCATGTGTGCAATATTGATGGGCAGCTTCAGGGTGGCCATGAGGCATGAAGCCGAGCGGGCCGACGGGCCCACCCCTCCTCCACCACCCACCTGAGAAATACCCGAGGCCCCGGCCGGCGCGGTGGGCCGCTGCCCCGACTCGCCGGGAAACTAGTGGCGACATGCTGCACCCAGCAAGTATTCGGACCATTCAGGGTTCAGGGTTCGAAGACGCATACTCAAAATGCCAGCAGGTCTGCTCGGTTGTTTTCCATACCAATAATATTCTGGCTTAAACGAGTAAGCCAGTAAGCCACCCCTCATCTAATTACGCGTATATACAGGCCATCGATTTGACAGAGTGTGGTTTTTGCCTTTCCTCTGATTCATTACGTCTCGATACTCTGTAAGCGGTTGTTTTGGTAATTTCGTGCCAGGCCTCATCTCCTTGCGGTGGACACGGCGCTGCTTCTGGAGTGCGTTTGCCTTGCCTGCCACGCGTGCGTGCGTGCGTGCGTACGTGCGGGCGGGCACGCGACGTGCGTGCGCGCGCCGCACTGGGTTAGGGGACCAAACACAGGATAAAGGGGGGGTCTGGTCTGGTCTGCCCCCGACCGCTCCGCGAAGGGAAGTTGCAGGGGGTAGGAGGAGGAGGGAGGGGCAGCAGACGACAGTTGTCTCGTATTTCTTGACCGCGTTTCCTCCTCCAGCTGTGTGTATGTGTATGGATTGTGTGTGTGTGTGTGTGTGTGTGTGTGTGTGTGTGTGTGTGTGTTCTGGGCTTCGAGCGCAAATATATGGCAAGACAGCAGCACCAGCGCGCCGCAGGGAAACTAAAAAGTGGCGCAAACGACCGGCGGAAGAAGATGGCGCTACAAGAGTCACGCGGTTTTGCGGGGTTTTCTATATTACGACATGTAGACTAAAAGACGTGGTCGTGTTCAATGTTTCCAGTCGCGGAATAGAACACTAACAAAGCATACTGCGAGTAATGGAATGGAAAGTATGGGCCGATGGACCGTCAGGCCGTCAGGCCCCAAGCGTGTAAGTGTCTCACACTTAAAGGTGTAAGAGTTCCCATTCGCGTACACAAGTACAGGTGTAAACTTCGTTCAGAGTTTTACTTACTTGAAAGAAAAAATGTGCCATTTAAAAATTTACACACCTACACATGTGCAACGAAAAAAAAAGTGGGCAGCGGAATTAAGGCGAGAGTACACGGAGTCTGTGAAAGAGGGGCTGGGGCACCCGTCGCTCCGGAACTATCTATTACACGACGGAGGGCCAGCTCCTACCAGCATTGTGTGGCGGCTCTTGAGTTCACTGCATCGTATGCCACCGCGGTACTGTGCAGGAGGGGACGGGGCGGGGCGGGGCTACCGCACAGGAAGCGTCCCGAACAACGTTCTTGAAGAGAAGAGCCGACGGGCGGGGGGCGGGGCAAAGAGGCCCGTAGCGCGAAGATCAGCACTTTATCTTCATCGGCACGGGCCGTGGGGTGGAGGAAGGGAGGGGAGGGGAGGGGGCAGCAGGGAGTGAGGGGGGAGGGGCGCTCGTCTATAACTTGCGTGACACTGAGGAGACTTAGCGCGCGCGAGACGGGGGCGCGAGCGCGGCTACATTAGCCTGCACACACACACACACACACACACACACACACACACACACACACACACACACACACGCAGGCTCTTCACGCGCTCGTTCGTATACATTCGCGCTCTGATGGCTCCGGGCCGGACCGGGAGTCTGAGGAGGAAAAGTAGTGGAGCGCCATGTTTCTCGAGTTACGGTATCGGTATCAACAGGAACGAGTTTCAACGCAGGAACAGCTTCCACCACCCTCAAAGTGTCAGTTTCTCATTTAAAAAAATTAAAAAAAAAAAAAAAAAAACGCACCCCCGCAAAAAAAGGAAGCAGGCTTTGTAGGTGGTTGGATTCTGAGGCGGCGGCGCCAACCTTCAGCCCGGCGGCAATTTCTAACCGCGTTCCCTTTTCATCCGGCCGGGCCGGCGGCACCATACCATAACCCCCTCCCGTTCCAGAGCCCCGCCTCCAGCCCGGGCTCCAGCTCCAGCACCTCAGCCGCGCGCTCAGCTCAGCGGCGCAGAGTGTAACGATATCGGGATCAGTAACCGACGAGTCTGTAGGGACGGGTAGGGCCGCCCTATCACGCCTGCCGCGCCTCAGCCGCCTCAGCCTGGGCGGCCCGGCCAGGCGGCGGGCGCATTCCGCCCCGCCCCGCCCCGCCCCGCCCCGCCCCGCCCCGCCCCGCCCCGCCCCGCCCTCCACGCCGTGCCACGACACCTCTGCGCGGCAGCGTTCCGTTCCCTCGCGGCATGGGACCTGAGAGAAGGACGCGCTCGCCCCGCCCCGCCCCACCCCGCCCCGCCCCGCCCCGCCCCGCCAGCTGATTACGAATGCCGCGCACAGATTTTCCGCTCTTTCTGTTTCCCCGGCCCTAATAACTCTCTCCATCCCCCGATAAATTCCCGTAATGGTGCCTAATGGACGTCGCGCAAGCTAGAGAACGGCTACTTGATTCTAGTCGCCGCCGCCGTCCGCTTGTCCGCCGCGCGCTCTCCGTCTCATTTGCCTTGATACGCGCGCACAGTGCCTTTTATATTCCCTTTCCTTTTTGTGCCTCTTTCTTCTCACTTCTCGCCTAGATGAAGTTTTACCCCCCCCCCCCCCCCCCTTTCTCCTCCCTTCCTTTCTACCCTTTGCTAATTTAAGTCGCCGAGCGCGCGCGGCGCGGCGCAAGTGCTGTGTACAAGGACAAAATCGTTAATAATGGTGGGGAGCGAGCGAGAAAGAAATAACCTAGTTTAAAATGAGCACCGGTAAGGCGGTGAGAGAGCAAAACAAGAAGCAAAAGAAGAGCAAAAATGTTTCCGACATCGCACACTTGAAAAAGGGGGTGGCGGCGGTGTGACGCGCGTGAGCCTGGCGTGCGGCCCGGCCAGGGTTATTCAGTTTCAATCACATTAGTGGACACACACGCCCTAGCATGGCGTGTCCCGGCAGAGACGCCGCCCTGACCCCCCGCGGGTAAAGGGCGGGGCGGGGGGCGGGGTCATCCAGCAGACGTCCGTCCGGACAGACGCGGCGGGGCGGGGCGGGGCGGGCAGGCCGTGAGGAGGGCCGGGCCGGGCCGGGCAGGGCCACCAGAGCCACATGCACTCAGCCAGACCGGGTCATAAAGTTGTGCGCAGGGCCAGGCAGGCGTCCAGGCTGAGGGGGGGGGGGGGCCTAACCCTCTGCCGCACCCCGTGCAGCTTACACCGCAGGCCTGCTCAGAGGCTGCATACTGTGGTGCGGGGCGGGGCCTGTGGCCCGGGCCCCCCGCTACACACACACACACACATGTGGGCGCACGCACTGACACTCACTGCAGAGCTGTGACTTTATACCGCCGCGGGATCAAATCCGCGATCACATGGGGCCGCGGGGCGGGGGCAGGTGGCTGCTCCATAAGCACCCGGGGGCGGGGCGTGAGCTAGGGGCGGCGCGTGACCTGGTCCGACACGCTGCCTTCACCGCAGTCGTGCACCCAAACATAGCTTTCCTTCAGTTTAGGAAGAACAAAAATTTGACGCTAAGAAAAGTTTTCGGTGAATATCACGGTGGAAATCCCACATACGAGCTCCAGTGCCGCGGGGCCCACGGATAGCGATGGCAAGTATTTGCTGGTATTGCGCGCGTCGCGCGCGACTTTCGAAACGGCCCTATTTATTTATTTATTTATTCGATTAGGATATCCTGATCACCGATAAGGGTTGAGGTGGCGGAGGCGCGCGCAGCCGATTGCGGAGTGGGGGAAGGGGGAGGGGGGGGGCAAAGCAGGGAGCGGGGGCGGGGCGGGCGCGAGCCCTATCTGATCATCATCAGCTGAGTTGTTCATGTAGGCCGAAATTACTGCGAACAGGCGAGGGTTGGGTCGGTGGAGGGGGGAGCAGGCAGGCAGGCGCATTCCAACGTGTGAGGGGAGGGGGAGCAGAGGGGATTTGCGAAGGGATTTGGGCGCGCACACACACACACACACACCACTAGGGAGGGGCAGGGGACAACGCGGTGCGCGCGGAGCAGAGCGAAAACATACAACCCGAACCCGAGCGGTGCGAGAGGGGAAAGGGAGAGACAGAGAGGGAGAGAGATGGAGAGAGGGAGAGAGGGAGAGAGAGGGAGAGATGGAGCTAGAGAGCGAGTGAGCGAGCGAGCTAGAGAGCGAATGAGCGAGAGAGAGAGAGAGAGAGCGAGAGAGAAGAGCGAGAGAGAGAGAGAGAGAGAGAGAGAGAAGAGAGAAAAAGATTAGAGAGAAAGAGAGTGTCGTCACGCGCTATCACAACAGTGGCGAGAGCGAGAGGGATAGGGAGGGCACTGGGAGTGGAGTGGTCACGCTACACAGCATTGTGCGTGGGATCTGCTGCGACGCACACCGTAAACCACCTGAGCGGGGTCAGTGCGGGGCGGGGCGGGGCGGGGCGGGGCGGGGCGGGGCGGGCCCCCGTGGGCCAAACACAACCGTTACGTTTGAGCGAGCTCCTAACTCCCCACCGACTCGGGTCTGATTCACTGTCTGATGATGGAGACATGAAAGAGCGACCTCGTGGGGAGGAGGAAGGAGAGAGAGTACAACAAATTAGAGGGTAGCCAGGAAAGGTGGGCACAATAGGGTCACCCCCCCCCCCCAAAAAAAAAAAGAAAAAAAGGTAAAAATCGAAGTTTTTGGAAACACTAATGCTCCTCAGAGATGAGATAGAAGGGTCGAAAATGATACATTATTTCTTTGACTAATCAAAATGATAAACCTGAAGACAGGTAGTGTGCCACAACAATCCTTCAGAGGCCGTGCCTCCCCCCCCCCCACCTCCTCCCCCCCTCCCCCCGGCCATCACACGGCACGGACGCCATGCGCGGCTTCATTAATCAGGGGACGTTACCTCGAGTAGGCCAGGCCGTACGTAATTTATTTTTCCGCCCCTCCACTCCCTCCAAAGCCTCTCTCTTTTCCACGCCCTCTCTCTCTCTCTCTCTCTCCTTCCTCGCCCACGTTCACTCTGCTGAATCGAATAGTCTATAGCGAGGGGCCGCCGAGAGAGGAGGGAGGGAGAAGGAGATGAAATGTATCTCAAACCAAAACTTTCAAGGACGATTATTTCATGAAATTTTATATTTTTACGAGTATTTTATGAAAAACTGAAGTTTAGTGAGGGTGCCGTTGTTCCTCCTCTCTGTAACATTGCCCGTGCCCGTTTGAACATCGAGGCATCTACAGAGGCGCCACCAAGGGCCGGTGGGTCTCCTTGTTTCCTGTAGTTACCTTACGAGGCAGCTGACAAGGGGGACCTATCTCGAGCAACGACAACTTCTGCATTCCAATACAACCGACATTTACTGCTCTCATCCCTTGCGCGACCGGAAAGACCACGCTCCAGCAGGTGGGGCGGGGCGGGGCGGGGCATGGGGTGTGGGGTCTGACATGACGTAGCGCTGAGTGGAAAATGACAGGAGGGGGTGGGTCGGGGTGCGGTGGGGTGCGGCGGGGTGCGGCAGGGTGCGGCGGGGTGCGGCGGGGTGCGGCGGGGTGCGGGGGCAGAAGGGTGCAGGTGAGGTGCGCAGGTTATTGGTGGAGTGCCGTGACGTGTCCCACGCCTGCTCCATCAGTCCCGCACCCCCTGGTCGCACCCCCCTCCTCAGACAGACGACTATGCCTTGAGGGAACGAACCCGACCCGCTCGGCCCTTCTGTGAAAGGGGCCCCGCCCCGCCCCGCCCCGCCCGGCAACACTGTTATAGTGAGAAACAAAACGCGGACGTGTCGACGGAGGGACAAAGTCGGCGAGTCGCAAGAGCTGCCGGAAAAGAAGAAAAAGTTTCCAGAGGCGGGGGTTCTATCTGCATCCAGGAAAGTCAGTTCTTCAATCGAAATCAGTGGGATAAAAATTCATCAGTAATACTGCAGCATAAAAACGTGATTACTAGAGAAAAAAATCAGTACAGGTCTGCGAGAGTGTCCGACCAGCGCCGGACTAAAGCACTGTGCATAGATGCATGGATACACGCGGACGCCCATGAAACTAAGAATAAACGGTTCATGATTAGGCCCCGAGTACAAAGGGGCGCAGCGGGGTGCAGTGCGCGGGGAGGGTAGCAAGTTCGAACGCCGCGACCATGAATATCATGAAGCCAGTCATGGCGCCCGCAGCTGGCTCACGAGCCCTTGACTGCCAATGCGGCCCTACCGCACACTCCTCTCCTCCCACCGTCCGACCAGTCCGACCTCTGGCAATCTTGTTTAGTTTTATGAGCACCGTTCGTCGCTTTGTATCATTTTTATGGTCAATTGAGTTCCTTCCCCAGTCCGAGCTGCAGGCCGCGCCGTTCAGGACAGACCCTCCGCTGCCTCTCGACGCGGAGTCGGTCCCTGTTTCCTTTTGCAGTCCCCCCCCCCCCCCAAATCATGGCCTTATCCATCTGAGCTCTTCATTTTGATTTGTAGCCTCATCACGAATGTTACAGCTCGGCCGTCCTTGGTCTTGATCTTGCTTTTCGGAATGGGCTACTCCGGGTGGTGGCGGTTTACGACCGCCTCGCGTCTTGTGAATGTCACGCGGACACTGTTTCATTTAGGGGCGGCCGGAAACGCTTAATTAGTTTACTGGTGTGAAACGCTACGGCTACGGCACCAATCTTACAGCGCAAAACGTTACCAGCGCCAAGTGAAAAGGGAGGGAGGGAGGAAGGGGGCGCCGTAAAATCTCGTGGCTGTTGGATTGAAAGGCAAAGTGGGTGGAACACAACGAATGGCACGCAAATAGGGCGATTCCGCCGGACAGCGGGGGCTAAATCACCGCGAGCGCGGGGGCGAGCGCGGGGGCGAGCGCGTTGACCGCGACCCCCGGCCGGAGAAGTGGTGGTGGCGGTGGTGCGGGTTTCTCTTACACATGAATTACGGCCCAGTTTATTTCAGATTTGAGTCCAGTCGAGCTTTCGAGTCTGTGCGCGCCGTGCGGTGGCTTTTTCCGCTCGCCGCCCCTACCAGACCGGGGGGAAGGGGGGTTTGGACAGCAGCCAGCGAAGGGTACCAGTCTGTGTCGCCGCGCCCGCCACGCGGAGGACGGCCCGGCCCGGCCGGGGCCGCATGCGCACAAGTGATAGCGCTTTTTAGGTATGGGCCCCGCGCGCCCTGGGGCCGGCGGCCCGGCCCGGCCCCTCCCCACCCCGCCCGGGGCAGCTCCCCCTGGCACTTGGGTGGCGGACAGCAGTAGGGTAAGCCCGCGTGGCGTCAAGGCAGCAGCGGCATTTCCTCGAGAGATGCAGAATCCTTCCCTTAGTTCTGGTTAAATAATTTCGAAAAATAATTCTACTCAGTGAATGGCAGGACATATTTTGGTTCACGCTGCGCCTGTATTAGTTCCAGCTGTTTGGGCCCGGCCCGGCCTTCTCCCCATCGTCAACACTTTTCCAGAGTGCTTGATTAACTGCGCCGTTTGAAGCGCAAGCGGGTCGGAGTCAGCATTGGTCTCGCTGGCGACACTCCAGCCACGCGCACCACTTGCAGCCAACACCCACTGCTGGCCACTGCATCCCCCACCCCCACCCACCGGCCAGCAAACGAGCGGCGCATGCTACAAAATCAACACCCATTTATTTATTCTTTTTTTATTTATATTTAAGACAGTCTTTTGTGACTTGCTCTACCAGAGGGTAAAGATACCGGTTAAAGCCTAGCCAGCCTAGTCCAGCACAGCCAGCCTAGTATTTCCTACAGGGGGGACTTTGGTGGTTTGTTTTTGTAAGCCAACGATTTGGGTGCTCTGTTATTTGTGCATACAATAATTTACCTAGTTATTGCTAAAGTGCTTCCTACACAATAAGCACATAGTAAAAATCAGTTTAAAAATTGGTCCAGATTGCACTCTATCTTGGATGAAAATGTCAGGTGTGACACGCAAGGTAGCCAACGTTATTAATATTATCAAACAAAGATATCACCAGTACTGTACCGCGCCCAAGAAACATGAGAAAATCAGGAAATATAATCTCCAGTCACCAAAGGGCGAAGGGGTAATTGATATTAATCGCGGCACAGGCAGGCGGCCAGTTGTTGTTTTTACTCTTCGTTGTCTCGTTTTATTCCTGCGGCGGCGGCGGCGAGTGCACGACAGGAAAAGTTTCCTCCTCTTGAGTAACAATTACGCGGGGGGCCGTGGCGGGGCGTGGCGGGCGGGGCGTGGCGGGGCGTGGCGGGGCGGGGCGGGGCGTGGCGTGGCGGGGCGGGGCGGGCGCCGTGAGCGCCGTGCATAATGTAAACAACCTCAGCCCGCCCGCCCGGCGCGCGTGGAACTCGCCTCGCCTCAGAGAGAGGGCGCTGGCTGCCACCCTGCTCGCTCGACGTGAAATCAAACCCGGCTCGGTGGCGACAGCGCGTCCGATCTGTCCCACCACCACCGGCCGCACTGGTCCGATGGGGAGGGGCGCTCTTTACAAACAACAGGAGGTGCTGTACTTTGAGAGTCCAGCGTCAACACCGGGCCGGGGCCAGGGCAGACCAGCGCTAGCAGCGTCCCGCCCAAGCCCCCGCCCGCCCGCCCGCCCGCCGGCCAATGACGACCGAGGCTTCGACAAACAGTACGCGGCGCGCTGGCCGCGCCCGCTACTGCCGCGACCTAATGCTGTTAAGTAATGTCGCCTCGCTCCTATTAGCAGAACGAATATTTCTCCTTGCACCTACCTCAATAGCGATTTAAAAAAAAAATTGTTGATATACCCATGTTTTCTATTCATTTCTGATAATTAAAAAAAAAGCTTACTTTTGGAACGCAAAAATTCAATACAATTTCAGTGGAATTAGTCTGCGTTTCGCTGCAGTTTGAATTCCGCAAAACAAAACAAACAAAAAGAACACAAAAAAAAACCCTTACACTTATTATTGTTCTAAGGATGCGAGTGGAACTCTCCCGCTGTATCTTGGCGCCGCGCTCCGCGCTCGCCCTGCAGAGTGCACCGCGCGCGCGCGCCCGTGCTGAAAGCAGCGCGCGAAGGTCAACGCGTAATCTACTTTCCACGAGTAATGAATACGATTGCGCGCGTTTTGTTTCCCGGGCCGCGCCGGCTGAAAGGCGCCCCTAATACGGCCAATGGAGGCGAGACGTGCCGCGCGGGTTGCCTACCCGAGAGAGGTTTCCATTCTGGCGCGGACCTGTCACCATCTTTCCATCACGGAACGTGCCTCGAATGGCGGCGGCGGCGGCGGCCGCGCCTGCCTGCCCGCCCGCCTGTCTGCAGGCCTGACTTGTCGATACAACAAAATTCCTATTTTTTCCCCCTCCATCCTCTTTCCTCCGCCTTAAGTGAAGGACGCATGATTAGTTTGCTCTGATTTCATCAGGAGCACGTGCGGCTCCGCACCGGTCTGTTGAATGGGGATGTGATTACGAGGCGGGGCGAGGTGCGTTTGTGTTTCGATACGGCGTGAGCAGCGGGGCGTGTCGGCGGCGGTCGAATGGGGCGGGGCGGGTAGGAAGGAGTGGCGGCGGAAAGACAGGAGGTGCCTCTCGCACCCTGTGAGGACTACCGCATCATATTTAAACGCGGTGAAGTTTTCTATGATTGTCATTAGCGGGTGTTAACATTGCTTTTGAGCGAATAACTCGCGATAACTACATCAACGAAATGACGGAGCGTTTTATTTTTAAACACGCAGGGCCTGGATGAAGTTCCGCAGCCCGCGCGCAGCCCCCGCCCACTATTCTATTTCCGCGGTGGCTTAGTGAGGCCCTAGCGCTCGCCTAGCTAGCGGCACATTGGGTAAACATGGGCGGTGTTGTTCTGGCCCACTGCTGTTTATTGACACTGTTTTCTAGTTGTGCGCACGTTGTTGCTGCGCCCGGCCGGGCCGTGAGAGCAGAGGCAGATAGACCGACCCGCGGACCTCAGGGACGGACAGAGCAGCATGCAAAAGAGAAGGGCCGCAGCCGCAAACCTCTTGCCACCAGAAATAATCTAAATTTACCGCAAGCTTTTGGTGGACATTTGGTGAGCACAAGACACACGCATGCGAAGCTGCTCCACCACAATTTTTACCGCGGGATTGAGAAAACAAAGCGGCCAAGACGGTCTCCCAACACGGACTCCCTTCCGTGCTTATCCGATGGAAATTACGAAATAGGGAAGAGAGAGTGAGATGGACGCAGATAAAAAGAGAAAGACTGCAGCAGGAGGAAAAAGGGCGCGGGGAGGCCAGGAGCGGAGACAAAACATAATTCTCGTGTACAGCACAGAAAACGAGGAGGCTGAGGGCTGTATAATGAACCCCTCTGGAGTAGTGCTGCAGCCGTACCAACGCACTTGTCAGCGTGGCGCAGCGGCGGGCCGGGCCGCTCTGAGGATGGCTCCAGGCTCACCTCATTCTCTCGTGCACCCTCTACCTCCGGCACCATGCGATCGTCCATCTCCCATCCCCCTCCACCCGCAGACCTGCAACATCTTTCTCGTTCCTTTCCTCGACGCACCGGAAACCTAGACGTGTGCTTTCCACACACTTGCAGGTGTTAAAATTAAATGACAGATAAATTATTTGATGTTATTTGGAAATAGTTGAAAAAACTCAATTGTGGAAATAATAGCACTCATATATATATATAGTTTTTTTCTTTTTTCTTTTTGCTATAACGCTTTATATAAAACATTTTGAGCCAGTTGTTTCCTCTCGTATCTCGTACCAAGAATACAGAAGTGGACAACCATCTGCTGACCTCTCGAGCTCGACGAGCCCTCTGTCACACACAACACACACACACACACACACATCTCGGAGTTGGACAAAGTCCGCCGTAGCGAGATGGCCCTTGACATCGAAGACAAAAGAAAGAGTAGCGCAGAGTGGCACCGGATGGGGCAGCCTGTTGACTATGAGTCTGGGCCGCGTGGTCCGCACGGAGCGGTATGAGCTAATCTGTGCTATTGCAGATACTAACGCGGTCACAAAGAAATCACTAGCTCGACTTGCACGCGCAGGAGTTTCTTAATTCTGGTTCTACTTTGCAACAGCGAAAGAGTCGGTACGAGACAACGAAAGAGCAGCGTGCAGCGCGAATTTTAAGTATTTCGTGTTATGGGCCGGGAAAAAAAACTTCCTAGTTACAAGAACAAAATATTGATTTTTCAGCGCAATGTGAAGAAAACGCGTAAAGAGAACAAAGCGAAAGGAAAAGAGAACGACTCCAGCTTGTACGGCTCTGCCGGCGCGGCGCGGTTCAATCGAGCGCGGCAGCATCACAAGGTCAAAAGCCGCGACTGTTCTACGGAGCCGGCCTCCTTTTAACACTCCAACATTTCCGCCTCTAAATAGCGCGCTCTCTCGCTCTCTCGAACTCGCCCTTCCTCTCGCTCTCTCGCTCACACCCCCCTCTTCCTTTCGCATACGCGCCCGGCAAACAACTGGCGTTTGTGAGGGGAAAAACGGGAGAGTGGCGCCTAGGTTTTATTTTTTCCGGTGTTGGCGACGCGGATGTTGGCTTGGCGCCGTCTGCACCCCGCTATCTGAGGGGCGGCATCAGCGCCTGGGGAGCTCAGCGGGCGGGGCGGGGCGGGGCGGGGCCGGCAGCGGCTAGAACATCCTATCCTCGGACAGGGGGCCGGGCCGGGGGGCAAGGGCCAGGGGGCCGCGGCGGGCCTACGCCAGGAGAAAGTGGGGCACTTGTTGGGGACCTGCAGGCAGGCCCAGCGCAGATCAATTATTCGAATGAGGCGCGTTTCTCGGGGCGGGGCGGGGCGGGGCGGGGCGGGGCGGGGCGGGGCGGGGGCGAGGGCGGGGTAGCAAAGGGAGCAACATTACTGGCGAGGGAGGGAAGCAGGAGCAAGTTTCTCCGCGTGGCGTGGCGTGGCGGTGCGGGGCGGGGCGGGGCGAAGGGGCGCGGCGGTCGGAGACCGCAAACCGTTTGGCTCATTTACCTCCGACACGGTAAGACAACACTCTGGAGGCCGCGCGCGACATACGAGCACGTTGTGTTGGCTCGAGCATTGCGCCCCGCCCCGCCCCGCCTCACCCCGCCCCGCCGACACGCTCCACACTACCACCCCCCCCCCCCTTTCCCCCGCCTGCACCCTCTACGAAAAGACCAGGTGGGTAGGCCGACGCAGGGCGGGGCGGGGCGGGGCGGGGCGGGGCGGGGCGGGGCGGGGCGGACGGTATAAGAAGCTTTGGCACGAGTCGTTATTCTACAGTATTTGCGATGAGGTGCTGGCACCTGCGCTGTCCCCGGAACCCCCCCCCCCCCCCCACTCTCTAGAGTGCCACTGCGCCGCTGCATTCCCCCTCCTCCCCCCCCCCCTCCTGCTCGCGCCCCGCCAATTACCGTGTCTAAGCCCCCATAGTTTCTCATCGTGTTTCCTCCGGGCGCGAGCGGGGAGGGGAGAGGGGGGAGGCAAACGCAGACAGGCGGTCTAAAAACTCATTTATGCCGCGTTTAATTAATTGTAATTGAATTTGGTCGGAGGGTCATATTTCGGTCGATTGGCGCGCGGTCCCGGGGTAAAATTCCCATGGTGATTCCTATAGGATGAACTCTCCTATGGGCAGTCATGGGCATCCCCATAACACACCCATGGGGACACAAACCCATGAAATTATGGAACATGGGAACCCATGGTGATCCCATAGGCATATATTTCTATGGGAAGATTGCCTATGGGGAGATTTGGCTATGGGAAGCTCGCCTATGGGTGATGCTCCCATGGGAGGCTCGTGTACCCATGGGCAAATGGTCCTATGGTAAGGTGTGGCTATGGGAAGCTTGCCCATACACGCAGAGTTCCTATAGGCAGCCATGGTTGTATTACCTATGGGTATTCAAATGTTCAAATCAACAAATAAGCCTTGATAAGCAGGACTTACCGGATGAACGGAACATGTTTTAGGGTGTCCGGATGGAGGCGGAGTCAAATCTGTTATCCGTTTGAAGGTAGCTTAAGCCGTTTCCAAGATGCCAGAAAAAAATGCTCCGATTTCAATAAAATTAAAATGGCCCTACTGAATATCAACCTTGATACTACATACCAAATTTCAGATCGATATTCCAAAAAATACATATTTGACAGCGTTCTAAACTTCTATGGGAAACCTTTTCTATGGGCAGAAAATTTCCCATAGGCAGGTTACCTATGGGCATCGAATACCCATAGGCAAGTTACCTATGGGCATCGGATACCCATAGGCAGGTTATCTATGGGCATCGAATACCCATAGGCAAGTTACCTATGGGCATCGGATACCCATAGGCAGGTTACTATGGGACAAGCGTTCCTATAGGCAAGTCGGCTATGGGCAGTCGTCCCCATGGGTTAGCTATGGGGACTGCCCATGGGCTTCCGGGCTGCCTATGGGAAAAGGTGCTCGTCCTATGGGAATGGGGCATTTTTTCCTATGGGCATCATGGGAATTTTACCCTGGGGTGCCCCAGTGAAAGACGACGGTGGGCAGCGAAGGTGAGAGGTGGCCCGAGGCTGGAGGGGGCACTCACTCACCACGCCGCCACACAGCCTCACCTCACCTGGGCTGGAGGGGGCACTCACTCACCACGCCGCCACACAGCCTCACCTTGGCGAGACTCCTCAACTCACCTGGAACACACGGGCACAGGTAAACGATTAAACAGCAGCCAACGCTTGGAAAAGCTTCTTTACAGCATGAAATTTCAGCAAACAAAATAAAATGAGTAGCCACGAGCGAGAGAGAGAGAGAGAGAGAGAGAGAGAGAGAGAGAGAGAGAGAGAGAGAGAGAGAGAGAGAGAGAGAGAGAGAGAGAGAGAGAGAGCAAAAAACACACAATTCAAGGTCAAGGACACTTTATATAGGGTCGAGGACCCTCGCAGTGAACGAAGAGATTTGTAAGGGTCCGGAGCAGAAAAGACGTGGCCATTGTTTGGACCTGCACAGAGCTGCTGGGTCGGCATGGCACGGCTTGTACTTCTAAAAAACAAAATCGTCTCAATAAAAGAAAAATTATGAAGAAAAACACAAATACGCAGCAAATGTTGCGGCACTGAGACGCAAAGAATGGAATAATGCAAGAGAAAAAGAGGGCGGTGGTCGGTCGGGCCGGGCGCCCGGCTGCCAACCGGGACACGCGTCCCCTATCCAATCAGAGGTGGCTGGGGCTGGGCAGGCCAGAGCCCTGTCTCTCGCGCCCGCCAGCGAACCTCACCTCGGCCCAGGACTAGTATACCACCCGAGCCCGGGGACCGCGGTCGCTCCCAGAGCCCGACTCAGGGCTGGATTCCAATGAATTAGTCGGAGGGATTGACGGTGATGGGAGAGACTATGTTACATTCAGTTTTCAATTGCACCACCAACAAATAGACTGTAATTAAAAGTGTTCAACCTAACATGCATACGAGTGTGCGAAATAATTCTAGATGTGATTTTTTTTTGTGAATTTAAGAGTGATGTTTTTCACACCGGTTTGAAGAGAATGATTAAGACTTCATTTTTTTACGCTGCAGGCGTATCCGCCTGCAGGGAGCGAGGTTAGGCAACACAGGCACATCACAGCTCGCCGGGTTGCCTACCCCTCCGATGACAGGCGTTTCTCCCGGAGCAGAGAAAAGCGCCCGGGGCCCGGGGAACGTCCGAAATCAAAGCGACCACAATTTACCAAGGCCTTATCTTACGATGTTTAGTGACTTAAAAACCGTTTATTCAGTCGACAACCAAAGCGCGCGCGCACACACACACACACGCACAGAAATAGCGCTCTGCTCCCGTTGTTTTCTCCTTTTACGCGCCGATTTACCTGAGAATTCAGGCTTGAGGGAGAGAAAGGGAGAGATGTGTGTGTGTGTGTGTGTGTTTTATATGGCCGCGTGCCATATATCGGGCAGGGTAACGAGGTATCGATAAGGGCATCCAAACGGTGCAATCGAGATGATGTATGGCGGGTGTGTTGGCACGGCTACACAAGCCTGTTGTGTGGCTCGCGGAACAACCTCTTGTGCAGGGCGCCCCCCCCCCACACACACACACACACGCACACACACACGACTTGAAATAATAGGAAAACACCTGTTTACGACCTCATATGGAAATGAGCGTATTGCAGCAGCAATACCACCGCCCTCGACGAGCGACGCTACCATTTGGGAAGTATAAAGGTCAGAGCCAGCAGCCCAGCCACGCGGCGGCAGGCAGGGGCCGGGCCGGGCGGGCCGAGAATACCAGTCCATTCGAGGCACGTACCGCAGCACTATTTAATTTTCGGCACGGAGCAAATTTAATCCGTCATTGAAACACGGACACAACACGTGAGCCACATCGCTGCCACGGGACGGGACAGGGACCCGCCCGCCCCGCGGGCCAACTGTGTCGGTAGAGCAACCCAATTTATTGACTGCCAGTTTATTTCAAATTTATTGCCGTCTTGCGCCGTACGAGTTCCTGTTCCCTATCCCCTTGGCTCCCCCCGCTCCCTCCTATCCTCTGCCCCTTCTTCTCTGGCAGAAGAAGCTTGCCAGCGCAAAGTGTGCTGTTATCCCACCGGATCCCAGCGAAACAGAAGACGGTGCAGAACCTCGGTGCGGTATAAATATAGGAAAACTACCGCACACGGACCCTCCTGCGGTGAAATCAGGCGCAATAAACAAATTGATAACGTTTTTAAATAAGGAAATTAGACGAAACACCAAAAAATCGTCGCATATTGTTGTAAGAGGCAACATCTAACCGACCTCGCATTCTCTGAGTTTGAACCGTTTGACCGCTGTTACCCGTGGAGCCAACGAGTCATTTTGGGGAGATAATGAAACATTTGGGGCGCACATCTCAAAGGCTGTGTTGTTTGCAGTGTCGCGGGCTCTTTCGTCTGGCTGGAGCGCGGCCCTGAAGGTGCCCCCGCAGTCAAAACCACTTTCGGTCTTCACTGAACTCGATGGGTCACTGCTTCGGCGCTTGCGGCACGCCGGAGAAGTATGAGTTGAGAAAGAAGTAAGCCCCGCGGGACTACCCCCCACCCCCACCCCTCAGGGCACCGAGCTCGTCCGCGCCGAGTAATTTGTAATTTCACCTGACGAAACTTTGCAGAGATGCTCCGTGTTAGGCCAGACGGTAAGTAGGCAGAGTAAGTAGCCTCGAGGCAGCGGGGGCGGGGCGGGGCGGGGCGGGGCGGGGCGGGGCGGGGTGGCAGCAGAGGGGAGCTAGAGGGCCTGCTAATACGTCGTGCTGGAAGCTAAAATGATGAATCGCTGCTTCTGACACTTTCGTATGTCTGCTATGGGCGCCGAACTTCGCCATTCTCTCGACCCTCCCTTTTACTTCCACGCCCCTTACCTCTCCCCCCCCCTCCTCTTCCCCTCTCTCTCTCTGCTGCTGTTTCTACCCGGCATGTGGGAACAGAGAACGCGCCCCGAATAAAAACACCCGGCCGGCCGGGCCGGCCAGTCGCACAAGTTGCGATATCATATCTTCAGCGAGCGATCCGGCAGCGTAAAGAATGGAGCTAACCATCGGATCAGCCAAAGCCAAGGCAAACGGAGCCGTGCATCAGCCGCGCCCCGGCGGCACCGCCTGCCTGCCCGCCTGCCCGCCCGCCTGCCGGAGTTTATTATGGACGAAGGGCCTTCGACGAGTCGAAAAGATTTTCTAGGTCGTAAAGTCGGTGTAAGCAGACCACATAATGTAGAAGGGAAAGCAATTTTCAGCGAGACGGTTTTTGTTTTCTCCTCGCATTTTCTTTGCCACTGGCACAGAGGATAGGGCGGCCGGGCCGGGGCCGGGGCAACGCGGCGGACTGAGGGAGCAGCCACGCTCATCGCCCGGGCCCCGGGCCGACCGGCGTGAAAATAAGAGAAAGGGAACCGGGGGCCGGGCCGGGCCGGGCGGGCGAGGTCTAAAAGAAGTGCGAAAGACAAGGAGACTGCAGACAAAAGGAGAAAAAGAGAATGTGATGAAGAGCTAAGGACAGAGAAGAGAGGGAGAGGGGGCTGTGTAGAGAGTGTAACCGGTTGGCGATGTGCGGGGTGCAGGACAACCTTCATTGAGGCGAAGGAAATAAGGGTAGACATTCCTCCCTCCCTCCCTCCCTCCCTCCCCCTCCCCGGCCACACGCTGCCCCAGCAGCAGGACACGGCATGGCAGGGTGGGGAGTCCGGTAGGGGGTCTTATTGCTGCCACTGCCACACAAACACACAAACTACCTTGTCTGTAATGAAAAGCTTCTGTATGGCCAGACTAAAGGAAAATAGGGGGTGCGGCTGGGGGGCCGCTGTCCGCCGTGGGACCCGGGGGGTAGGGGGGGTGGGGGGGGGTCTGCAGGGCCCACGTGTCGGGGGCGCAAGGGTGGAGAGCGGCCGGGCCCCCCGCCAGCGCGCGCGTGCGACCAGGGTCCCCAGGGGCGACCAGGGAGGGGAGGGGCACTTTGAGAAGCTGAAACGCCTACTAGACTACCGGAAAGTGCACGGCGGCAGACAAAAACACGTTATTGTTTTGCTTACAATAATATATTCGTAAATCGTTTATTCGGCCACAAGTTACATTTATGAACAAAATTTTCATAATTATTCTTAATTATGAACAATTTTGTTCATACTTGGGTATAAAAATTGCATAAGCTGAGCATGCGCAAAAAAAAAAAAAAAAAAAAAATCACAAGTACGAATAAAAATGTTTATAAGAGTTTACTGTGTATGATTGCACCAGCAAAGGCTGGCAATAACCTTACGGGCAACATCCATTGAAGGAAATGGATGTTAATATAGCTATGGGAGGGTTTTATCCGGTAGCGTGGTGGATGTTTTGGACCGGGCAGCGAGGGGGGGTCATTAAATATTCAGCGAGAGCATCGCTGGACTGGACGTACAGGACGTGGACCACAAGCCGCACCCCGCCGCTGATAGGTTAGGTGCACATCCGGGATCACCTGCGCCCAACGCAGCACCCGACAGTCAAAAGAAAGAGGAGGAAGAAACTCTTTTGAATGACACCAAAATCACGTTTTGGGTAAAAATAGCCACTTATCCGGTTGTCCAATGCGCAGCGCGAGGTGAACGGATTTTGATCCTAGGTTGGTAACCGTTTCTCGGGAGCAGTCAAGGGGGAAAAGGGGTAGTAGAGTAGAGAATATCGCAGTGTTAACGGGGTGACCTAAAACAGACTGAAGATATTCTCCAGATCTGGTACGGATAGCGGGTGGAGAGAGAGAGAGAGAGAGAGAGAGAGAGAGAGAGAGAGAGAGAGAGAGAGAGAGAGAGAGAGAGACAGAGAGAGAGAGAGAGAAAAGGAGGAGGAGCGGCGGTGCGGGATGGGTGCGGGTCATGGCACGGGGAAGGGAGGGGAAGGGAGTGGAATGGGGAGGGGGAGGGAGACAGAGAGACGGATGTGTCCACGGCGATAAAGGCCGGGGGTTGCCCCTTGACTCCCAAGCAGGTCCGGACGCCGAGGGGCCGGGCCGAGCCGGGAGGCAAAGGGTAGGCGGGGCGGGGCGGGGCGGCAGCACCTTGTCGTCCAGGGGGTGGAAGGGGGGAAGGGGGGGCAGGGGAGTACGGCCACGCTGCGCCGTCCCGGGGGACACCGAGGCAGGCGGATGAAAAAACACTTTTTCTGCGGCTGAAAGTGCGAGCTGCAGCGACCAGGTCTACAGGGAGCGAGGTGCGTCCTGAGGAGATCGGCGGCGAGCCGCTTTATGGGGTCCGTGCACTGTAGGCAGGTGGGGGGAGCAACCCTCTTCTCTAGCGTCCCGACCGCACACCGGTGTTCCGCACCACCTATAATTCCACAGCACTCCTGACCATGACTAATGAGGGGCCCTTCGTGACGCCCTTTCCTTCTTCCATTAGAAATGAAGGATAGAGCGGGAGGGAGCGAGGGAGGGAGAGAGAGAGAGAGACGAATGGATCGGACATCGAGTTACACCCAGAAAAAAGCTCCTTTGATTCAAAGCAATTTGGACTTAAAACTGGACCAATGCAAATTTGACTTTAAATCAATAGAAATTCTTCAAAGTGAAGAAAAGTTTTCTTTGTTTCAAAAGAATTTTCATTGTATCGACATCATTATTTTCATTGGTCCAGTTTAAAGTCCATTCCTTTGATTCAAAGGAGCCTTTTTCTGGGTGTATATGTCTGGGTTCGAAAGAATAAATGAATTATATTCTTTGGTTTCCTTATAATAATCAAAACTGCATAGTCGTAAAGTACACTTTAGGACTGTCATGACAGTAAGGCGAAAAGTATAATCCGGATAGTCATCGAAGTAAAATAGATAGAAATCAAAGAAAATATAACTTATTTTCAGCACAGTGAAAAAGTGGCGAGCAGATAATATTGTAGTACCACCACCATCGACGCCAGCCAGGTCGCGGCCAGGGCAGTCGCGCTCCGCTCCGCTCGGGGCGCAGCTCGGCGGCGAGATAGGTTGTAAGGATGTGCCATTGGGCAGAGGGGTGGGGGTTGGGGGAGGCGGAAGTAGGGTAAAATGCGGGCTGGCGGGTGCGCTGCACGGAAGTGGGCGAGCCATAGGCGAAGCAGTAGCTGAAGAGAGTGTGTGTGTGCGAGAGAGAGAGAGAGAGAGAGAGAGAGAGAGAGAGGTTTGAACGGGCGGCGCGGCGGGCGTGCCGGCGGGGTGCGAGAGCGGCCTGGGCGCGGCCCGCCCACAGCGCCCCTGCTCGGCTCGGACCGCAGGGGCACGCTTCACAGCCATAAACTATAACTCGTAATGAAAGAAGGGCGCGGGGCGGGGCGGGGCGGGGCGGGGCGGGGCGGCCGATCCTTGGCCTTTCAGGCCTGCCCTCCCCTGCCCTTATCGTGAGCTCGAAAACTGTAATACAGCAAACAAATCGCTGCTCGAGTTTATCTTTGGCCCCGGCGATGGGGGAGAACTCGAGGAAAACAGGCCATAAGGCAAGCCGTTGCTCGGGTTAGGGGGCGGGGCCGGATGCGTGGGACGACAAAGAAGAGGAGAGAGAGTCGGGCAGGCGCCGGTCGGGGCGGGGCGGGGCGGGCGCAGGGAGCGCTCTGCGGGCGGGGCGGGGCGGGGCCACGGGTGGCGGTCGGGTCTCGGCTCAGAGCGGCGCTGTTTGTCATGCCACTACTGTTGTGGCGCGGCTCGGCTAAACCGTGTGAAATGGTGATTCCTACCGGCTCGGCTCGGCCAGCAGCAGCAGCTATCAGCATTATGCGGAGTTTAACGACAACAGCAGAGTTGCCTACAGTCTACAGTAGCCCAGCGGCAGCGGGGCGTGGCGGGGCGGGGCGGGGCGGGGCGGGGCCTGTTGTAAAGCGAGGTGTCTGTGTGCGTGTGTGGGTCCCGGGCAATAATCTGCTGTTTGTCGGGTCGGCCGCGGCGGGGCAAGGCACCGTATATAACGGGTAGTCACCGTATCCGAGGCGCGGGTGGGGCGGGGCGGGGCGGGGCGGCACCGTAACAGAATAAGTGGGGCTGCGCAGGCTGCGCCCGCCCCGCCCAAGTGCCCTCCGGGGAAGAGACCTTCACGGGCCGCGCCCCGCCCCCCTTCCCCCCCCTCCTCTGCCCCGCCAGGACCGGGGCGGGGCCGCCGGGCCGAGAGGCCTAGGGCAAGGGTAGAATTGGAAGGGCCGCCACGGCGCCGCGCAGCCAGGGCGTGGGTGAGAGAGGGCGTGTGTGTGTGTGTGTGTGTGACAAAGGACGGGGAGAGAAGGGCAGTGGTGGGGAGAGGGGTGGTGGGGGGAGGGGGCGTGGTGGAGAGTGGGAGCGACAGCCGCAAACACGTCGTTACGACTGGTTCGCACCTTTTTGACACCCCGCCAGATAGCGGGGCTCGTGAGGTGTGAGGTGGGGGTGGCGGCTGGAGGGAGGGCATAGGAGAGGGGACCAGGAGCAAGTGACCTAGTACGTATTATATCTCCCCAAAAGCGAAAAAAAAAGGTTTGTCGTCGGTGACGCCGCGGGGGGGCCGGGGTGGGAGGGTGACACGTTTCCATATGTGCGTGGCACGTTTCTTATAGTGTTCAAGCGGCAGGCAATCAGCAGATGCATCTGATTGTATTGTGGCGCTGCGGTCGCACAGGGGAGTGAGGAGCAGGGGGAAGGGGGCAACGGGGAGGTCGCACGGCGTCTTTCATTTCCATTCTGCAGGAACACCTCCCCTCCCCGCCGCGCCCCGCCCCGCCACGCCACACCCGCGTCTCTGCACCTGCTCATAGCCGTCGCGCGAGAAAAGTTTGGAAATTGAAGAACCTGCGCCGCGCCGCGCCGCGCCGCGCCCAGCCTCGCCACGCGGGAGACAAACTTTTGGCACGAGTACCTGAAGAGAGTGACACCGTGTGTGATCGGCGCGGTTGTGGGCGAGAAAGACGGAGGGAGGGGCAGAGAGCGACAGACAGAGAAAGAAAGAGGGGGGGAGGGGGAACAAGAGAGAGGGAGGGAGGGGGGGGGGGGGAGGAGAGCAGAGAGGGAGGGAGGGAGGGAGAAAGAAGCACGGTAAGTCAAGAAGAAGCAGTAAGGAGGAGGGGATTTTGCAGCGGACCGCCCCGCCCCGCCGCACGTCACTACACCTGTCGCCGAGAGTCAACGGGATCAGTGTCGTCAGGGCGCGAGGCGCGGCGAGAGGGGTCGGTTTAAGCGCTGCAACCAGAGACCAAGCAAAGCAACGTGATCTGTACTGCAAGGACTAGCGCCCCGGCACCGGCCCCGCCCCGCCCTGCCCCGCCCTGCCCCACGTAGCGCCGGACTCAAATATCGCAGCGCAGTGACTTCGAAAACCAGCGCACCCGGCACTGCCGAAAAAAAAATCCTCGTTTACTAAATATTCTTTTAAAAATTTACGACAAATTTTCGCTTGTCAATGAATTCCGCGGATTGATACGTACGGTAAACCGTGCTTGTAATTTTACCGAAAGCTCCTTGGACTTTATTTCACAGGTCAACCTCCAGTCGAAAACAAGGAAATATTCAAAGCCATAATGTGGCTTTGATTTCCTGGTGATTGCAAATTTTCCCCCTCCCTTCGCTGCGCCGTTTTCCTCCAGGGAGCGCGGTGGACAGGCACTGTGCTGCGCAGGAGCAGTAAGCCGGGCCATGGCTGAACTGAAGCGTCGCGCGGCTGAGCGCGGCTGAGCGCGGCTGAGCGCGGCTGGGCGCGGCTGAGCGCGGCGCTTTCGTGAAATGGGCTCTCCTTGCAGCGCAGTCGAGTGCGAAAGGCGCAGCGCGGAGCTGAGCAGCCCCGCGGCCCTGCAGGGGTGACTGGAGGCCCGCGGGGCGGGGCGGGGCGGGGCGGGGCGGGGCGGGGCGGGGCGGTCCGCCGCCGCTGCTGCGCGGGGCTGATAGGCTCATGCTCGCCCTGCAGTCACCTTTACAATTGTATACGTCCCTTCCCGTTCACTCATTTCTGAGCATTCTCAAAATTCTCCAGTAGACATAGGACTTTTATGTGCAATTGTGTATGATGTACAGTATAAAGTGAACTTGCAGAGCTTACGCAAGTTAGCACGGGCACGATGATCGGCCGAGGGCATAAGGGGCAACAGTCAAGGAGAAAAAGAAGCTCACAGGCATGAACAATAGGAACCCCTAACAGGGGAAAGGGAGGGAGGAAGAGAGAGAGAGAGAGAGAGAGAGAGAGAGAGGGGGGGGGGGCGGGTAAAGTAACGTGTCCGCCGTTCGCTGCTGGGGAGCGAAGGCCGTGCGGTCCTTTCAACGTTTAACTTTTCCCAGCGGGAAAATTAATGGCGCCGCCGGGGAAACGCGGCAGCGGGGAACGTGTTCAAAAACAGTAATTTGATTAAATGGCGGTAGGTGACTGTCGCGGGTCGCAACGCTGCTTCCACTCATCTGCCCCCCCTCCCCCCTCGCTTCTCATGGCCAACCCCCAACCCCCTCCCCTCTGCCTTCCTCTTCTCTTCTCCTTCGCTGAACTGTCTCTCTCAAAGTTTAATTGATCGAGTTAACAGTTAATCACAACCATATCCAGGGCGGGGTACGCAGCGAGCGCGCGGAGCGACAAAGGGATCCTGACGACGACAAGGAGGGGGTGTGTATGGGGGAGGCGAGGCGGCGAGAGGTCGGGCACGGTGGGTGGACATGATAATTTACGTTCGAGACACACTTTCACGACTCGCATTCATTTAGGTAATGCCCAGGAGGAGGAGGAGGAGGAGGAGGAGGAGGAGGAGGAGGAGCGGCGGGGCGGGGCGGGGCGTGAGAAAGTCTCAACAACACGCGAAACAAAATAAAGAAGGGCCAGCGGGGGCAAAAAGAGCGGAGGAGGGGGGAAAGAAAGGGCGAGACACGCGGCGGTCCTTTTGAGGTACTGCAGACTACAGTACAGTCACCAGGCGCATAACACTGGAAAAACAAACGTGACGTGCGTCACACTTGCAAGTGTGACGCCTGGAGAGGTCGCATCATGTGGTGTGACCGGAGTTTTGGTCACGTTTGTGATGTGACCTCCTATGTGTAATGCCGTATAGCCTGGAGCTTGCGTCGCATCACATGGTGTGACCAAAACTGGTCACACAAATTGACGAGATGCACGTCACGTTTGTTTTACCAGTGAAGAAATTTAGGATTTTCGACAAAATTTTGGCAAATTAAAGAACCAATTTATATACGACACTGTGAAAAATATGTCTGTAAGTTTACGACTTTTTTCGTAATTTGTGATTTACAAATGGTGTTCTAAATTTACAATCGAAATCGTAAATTTACGAACGCTTATTTGTGTTCGTTTAAGAATTACAAGTCGATACCAAGTGTCCTTAAAATTTTGTAATTTTACAATTTAACATCGTAACTTTACGACATTTCTCATGGAAAATTTTCCCGTAACTCTTACGAATATTTCTCACAGTGGATTAACTGGCACTACTACGGGCCTGACAAAGTCCTGTTCGCTTGAATTAAAAGAACGCAACATTTACAACGGTAAATTTCTCCTCACACAAGAGGAAAATACGAATTCCGAAATATTAGATATACCATGTAAGGTTGTGACAATTTTTCGGGACGCGAAAGAGAGTGAGATTTCAAATTTAAATACATACGGCGCTAGAATCTGCAGCGAGTAGAGTTTCCATGAAAGCTGGCGAAAGTATTCTGGATGCTTAGCTTTTATCCCACGCTTGTGTGTAGTGTCGTCGCACCCAGGAGAGAAAAAGGGGGGGGGGGAGTATGGGGGGAGATGTCTAAATGGAGAGGGGGCGGACAGGCGGGAAGGAAATCGTCTTTTGCCCTGGGCGGGTTATGTCTACGCTGGACGTAAAGTGGGGCCGTGGGGCGGGCGGGCTCCGGGCGCCAGGCGTGGGCAGCCGGGGCCGCCCGGCGGCGTCCGAAAGGGAGGACTTTTTCTTGCCCTTCTTTTGCAGAGTTTACAACGGGGTCAATTGCGATTGCTCGTAAGATAAGGGCGTAAATTCTAAATAATGATTGCTAGTAAGCGATTGGAATATTATGTGACGTATGCTTTAAAAAAAACAAACGATGCCACACCTAAGGGGTTTACCAGATGCAAAACTTTAAAACAAAGGAAAACTTATCGTTTTAAAATTTTCATTGCTTACTTCGGACATCGATACGCACGGCTCTCGCAGCAGCCCGCAGCGCAAACCCAAGTTAGGATGAGTTAGCAAAGAGTGATAAAGCCGCTAGTGTCCGTGCTGGGGCGTGGGGGCGGGGCGGGTGCCGCCCCTGCATCGTGTCCCCGTACGTAGCATATCGTACAATCTTGTTTCTTGTTTGTCATTCCAATTAATTGCACGCCCGTTCGAGTTTGGGAGAGGATGGGGTGGGGCGGGGTGGGGTGGGGTGGGACGGGGTGGGGTGGGGCCGGACCGGGCCGCGGGGATCGCTGGCGCCGAACGCGTTCGCCGCACCACAGGGTCGTGTTGCTGCAGACGAGCTGGAGACGCTGACGCGGTGGCAGTCTCTTCAAATGCACTCAACAATACACTTTACCATGCACAAAGAAAATACGAATAGTTATTGGAATATGCGTGACTTGAGCACATTGGAGTATTGCAGCAAGGTCTCGTGTGTGGCCATGGGGAAGGAGAAGTGGAGGATGGAATGAGAACTCCCGGCCCGCCCGGGCAGGGCAGGCAGGGCCGTACTCACAATGGCGGGAAGGGAGATGTTTTGGCGGGAAGGAGCAGGGAGCAAAAGGCCCGGCCCTCAGCAAGGTGGGGCGGGGCGGGGTGGGGCGGGGCGGGGCGGGGCGGGGCGGGGCGAGAACACAAAGGGCTGCGGCGCTCTGCACTATTGCTTCCAGACACTTTTATTTCTCTGCTGCTGCGCGCTCAGCCCCTTCACAATTACGGAGAACCAAACCGCGACCGCAAACCCATCCAAGATATAATCCTTTTAATATTTATATTTTAAAATAAATTTTAAAATACCGAGATAGATGTGAAACGATGGCATCGAATAGAGTTTGTGAGGTAGGTCGTCATGCTTGCATGAGCCTTCGCACGTGTTCCAGCTCCAGCCCTTCTAAATGCACTACCTATCCTTTCTCCTCCCTCGTTCCACCATCACTCACTCCCTTCCACCGCTCCGCCCTGCTCCGCCCTGCTCAGCCCACGGCACCACGCCGCCATGCATGCCGACCGACCGGAAAGAGGAAGGCAACAACAACAGCACGGCTGGAAAACTTTGACGACGGGGGTCGACGAGAGCGGGAGAGTGAGCGAGAGGAGGGAGAAGGGAGTGGGTGCGTGCGAGAGAGGGAGAGAGGGAGCGAGGGAGCGAGGGAGCGAGGGAGAGAGGGAGAGAGAGGGGGAGAGAGAGAGAGAGAGAGAGAGAGAGAGAGAGAGAGAGAGAGAGAGAGAGAGGAGTCAACAATTGGGCGCTTCATGCCATCCATCACCAAACGGGGAGCGAGGCAAGGCGTTACTACTCGGCCAAGAAAGGTGTTCGGTGGGGAGGGGGAGGGGGGGGGGGGAGCATGACCGACGAGCAGCTAGCGGAAGTGAGGTCGCTCCCACTGAGTCCACGTTTCCTATTCAGGCCGTCTCCTATTGCTCTCTCCCTTGTTCTCCGTTTTCCTCATACCTTCCATCCTTATCAATCACTTTGTTGGGGCACCGACCAGTGTCGTATACCTGCTCTAGAACAGCAGCCCAAGAGCAAACAATCAGCCCTGGAGTAGGGTATTATTATTATTATTGGCGTATGCGGTCAGGAGCGCAGGACACTCGACCTTACACACTGCCCTGTCGGGTACGTCCCAGCCAGCGCGCGAGAGCGGACCAGAAGAGCGGCGGGCAGAGGAAGAGCTGCTGGACGAGGAAGAGCTTCTGGACGAGGAAGAGCTCCTGAAGGAGGAAGAGCTCCTGGAGGAGGAAGAGGGGGCTACGCGCCCCTCTCCGGACCGGATCCGGGCGGTGTGTACCGACGGCGGACGCGGAGTTTGAAGACGAAGGGATTTGCCCAGCTGCCGGAAACCCGATGGGAACGGTCGTGGCTGCGCGGCGCGGCGGGGTGAGGGTTCGGCGCGGGGCGGGGCATGGGGGCGGAGCAGAGGTCGCAGACGCCGCGGGGGCGGGAGCGGGAGCCGCCAGGGCGAGGAGGCACGGTGTAATGACGCACATCACAGCCGCGCCGCGGGCGTTAGGCGCGACTGACGACTGGCCGAGTGCGCCGCGCGCCACCTGCAGGAACAGCAGCGCGGCAACCGGGGCCTGGCGCCGGTCAGTTTCAATCGCAAGGACTCGCGATGTGGCATACTGGTTTTTTGTTTTTTTGTTTTAAAGACCAGCTACGGGGAGAAAGGACCCGAGTAAAACTTTTTAAAATTCGAAAATTTGCAAACTAAGGGTCAGTCCAGCGGAGAGGGGCGGGGCGGGGGCGCGGGACGCAAAGCCTTACACAAAGCAGCGGCGGCGCCCGCCCCGCCCGCGCTCCAGTGATTGCTTTGACGCTATGGCCGTGTTTGACTGCGCGCCCCCGCCGCGCCCCCGCGCCCGCGTACAGTGCCAGTAGGTTTTACCATGGGCAGGCAGGCCGCTAGCGGACAAACTCAGCGAGAGCCACGGGACCGCCCCGCCCGGCCCCGGCCGGCCACAAACATTTATTCGCCTCTAACATAACACACCACGGCGGCGTGCGCGAGTCGTCGACCTCTTATTGAGTGACGCTAATTCATACTTTTCGCGCCGCGCGGGGGCCGGGCCGGGGGGGAGAGGAAGGGGGTTGAGTCGCTGTGGTATTGCCTGCGCGAGTTTGTGTCTGTGTGATTGATTGCTCACTCAGCTACGCTGCTCCACTATACGCCCAGCAGCCGCGCCGCCCCCGCTTCGGCCCCGCCCCGCCCCGCCCCGCCCCGCCCCGCCCCGCCGCGCCCATAGCGTGAAGTGAAACCACCCGGCCGGGACGCCCACAGCGCCCCGCCCCGCCCCGCCCCGCCCCGCCCCGCCCAGTCACGCGCAGTTTTATTCAGCCATCCATATAACATAACGATATCGCCGACAAGGCAGATATAAATAGGTTACGATGATACTCTGTATCGCAAAGTGAAGGGCCGGGCCGGGGCGGGCGGCTGTCGGCGCGAAAGGGGTTGCTGGCCGAAAGAGCAGTAGAGGAGGAGGGGGCAGGGGCAGTATAGGAAAGAGGAGAGAGGGAAAGGGAAGAGAGAAAGGTTGAGACGAAAGAGGGCGCGAGAGAGGAGGGGGCGTTTTTTGGAAATGGACCGTGTAAGGCGTAGGCGCCGGACAGCAGACCTGCAGACAGACAGACAGACGGGCAGACAGATAGACAGACGGACAGTCTGGAGAGCGGCGCGTGAGAGCCGGGGGGCCGGGGGCCTCGGCGCCACGCTATCCATCACACACCGGACGCCGCCGTGATCCGATATCCTCCCGCAGATAATGATCGGACACACTCGGCTCGCCCAAATAATTGGATAAAACGCCCAGAGGAGGAAGGCCCGGCGCGAGTGGGGGGGGGGGGGGGGGGAGGAGAAGGCAAACCGAAAGCACACAACACCCACAACACAGCAGCTCTCATGGTGTATCGTTTTCTTTTCAGCAAAGGCTGTCTATCCGGTGGATGTTTGCGACTCCCTTAAGGTTTTTCAAGCAATCGGCGGGAAGCAAGTTTCTAAAGGGGCTTTGACGCAGCAAGCTGCTTCATTTTTCTGGTGGTTAGCTTGAAAACCAAAACGCATCGTTCATTCTGTGTAGAGGCGGGAGTCAGACGAGAAAGACAGAAAGAAAGAAAGAAAGAAAGAAAGAAAGAAAGAAAGAAAGAAAGAAAGAAAGAAAGAAAGAAAGAAAGAAAGAAAGAAAAGAAAGAAGGAAAGAAAGAAAGAAAGAAAGAAAGAAAGAAAGAAAGAAAGAAAGGCGTCACGAAGTAAGGAGGAAGACAATATACATGGATTCCATCCGTAATGCAAGTCCATTTCGGCTCTGACGCAACATGGTCACGGTATATTGCCGTCGTATCAGTAAACAATAACGCCAAGTGGCTGTCAGCATCCAGCAGCGGGGCGGGGCGGGGCGGGGCGGGGCGGGGCGGGGCGGGGCGGGGCGAGGCGGAGCGGGGCGGGGCGGGGCGGAGAAGAAGGAGACGAGGGGAGGGTCCTCCCCCGGGAGACAAATTCATCCGTATCGCGCGGTCAGGGTGCCAGCGGGCGGGACGGGACGGGCCTGCTATGGCTGCACTGTCAAAATGGAGCGGCAAAGTGATTGAGACAAATCAATCGCTGCCATATAAGATATCTGAGATTCCTCATACTAAGCAAAAGTGGACATGAGGACGAAATCAAAGACTGTAAACGAGTGAAAGGCTCACAACGAGCACTGGTGTATCTAAGCTAAAATGGTTTTCCACCTATCCACACATGACATCACACAACGTTACGATCACAGTGCAACTTGAATGACCTTAGTCTACGAGGTAATGTGGCACGCACTGTTCTGCGAAGTATTTGCTTCGCAGGGCTACAAAGAATTCTCACTCTTCGTAACCTGCAAAGCATTTGCTTCGTAACTTACAAAGAAAACAGATACTTTGTATGCTGCAAAGAATTTCTTTGCAGTCTGCGAAGCACGAGCTTTGTAGCCTACGAAGTATCCTTTTTTCTTTGTAAGTTACGAAGCAAATGCTTTGCAGTTTACGAAGAGTGACAATACTTCGCAGAACTTTAACAGTGCGCACAAGGCAAAGGCAGGTAGACAGAGGCGCATGCTTACGAGAAGAAACTGAGTCAGTTTATAGAAAAAAAGCAAAATAGTCCTGGTGTGCGCCGCGAGCGAGGCGAGGCACCTGCGGCTACTGACACACCTCCCCTTCCGGCCCAGGCCAAGCTGTTGCACCTGTCGTTATCAACGCCCCGCTACGCCCCGCCACGCCACGCCACCTCAACAGGTTCATCTGTCATCATCGCGCCCGTCCCAAACAATTTTTCTCTTTCCTCCCGCTACTCTTCTCTCCTCTCCCTTTCACGGTACTACGTAATTTCTAAACGACGCAACGTGAGAAATCGTTCACGCAACAGCAGGACGCGTGATTGAGAAACGCGTTTCCACCCAGAGTTCACAAACGTACCGACCTACTTTTCACATTCGTTAGTGAGAGACTCGCTCACGACTTTGCGCAGCGCGCAGCCAGCAGGCGGGACGGACCGGACCGTGAGGGCGAGCGCAGCTCAGCGCAGCGCAGGGCGCGGCCAACGGCCAAGTAGTAAGTAACTTCGCCGACTTGCTCGAAAAATCGACCTATTGTCTCGCTTTCGCGTGCCAGGGCAGCCAAGACACTAGCGAATCGGGGCGGGGTGGGGCGGGGTGGGGCGGAGAGGGGCCAGCAGCGCCCTGCTGCCAGTCAGCCAGCCCCGCCCCGCCCCGGCCCTGCCCTGCACAGGCACTTAGGGGAGATTGAATCGCACTCTGGCCGGCGCGCTAAGTTTTCGGGTTGCCGCCGCTCGCCGCTGCTCGCCGCCGCTCGCCGCTGCTGCTTGGCCGCGCTCTGCCCTGCCGCCATTTGCAGCGCTTCGCCCCGCCCGGCCCGGCCCGGCCCGCCTTACCGCTGACGTGCTGCATAATTATTCAACGCCGTGTCGCCTCGGAGGAAATAAGAGGATTGGAAAACGAGGCGCGCGGCCTGGCCGGCCGGGTGCTGGAGGGGACAGGGGGGAGAGGGGAGAGGGGGAGGGACAGGGGGGAGGGGACAGGGGTTGGGGAAAGGGGAAGGGACATGGGGTTGGGAAGGGGAAGGGACATGGGGAAGGGGACAGGGGGAAGGGGACAGGGTAGGGGACAGGGGAAGGGACAGGGGAAGGGGACAGGGGTAGGGGACAGGGGGGGACAGGGTAGGGGTTAGGACAGGGTAGGGTGGTTAGGCAGTAGACAGGTAAAGGGGTAGGGGGTGGATGGCAGGGGGTAGGGAACAGGGGGTAGGGGACAGGGGGAAGCGGGAAGGGGACAGGGGGTAGGGGAGGGAGGTAGGGGACAAGGGGGTAGTGAGAAAGGAGGTAGTTCCCACAACCATCCCCGCGCCGTCGTGTCGTCACAGCGAGGCAGTTGTTGTAGAGGGCTGCGGCGGACGGGACGGGAGTCGAGTGACGCCGCCGCGCCCTGCGCGCCCCGCCCCGGCCTCGCCTCGTCAGCACCATATTAAGGGGACCCTACGCGGCCGCACTGTGCTCCTCCCCCCCCCCCCCCCTCCTATCTAGAGGCAGCAAGCACCAGCAGAAGCAGCACTGAATGCTTGTCCGCGTCATGTCAGTCAGTGACACACTACTACAGCGAACACAAGGCTGCGCGCCGCGCCCCACCAGCACCACCCCCACCACCCAACCGGTTTGGGGAACACGGCCAAAGCAGGGCTTCAAACTTCCCGCGTGCCCACCCTTGGGAGCACGAATCCTACTTTGAAATACGATTTAGAGGTCAGTGCAAGGCTATGCGCTACAGTCATTATCCAAGCTGCTTTGTGAACTTGTGAAGTCCAATACTATTTGCTCCGTATTGCTGCACTTGCGCACATCGCGGCGATATTGCAGCGGCGGGGTGGTCGGGGCAAGAATAATGACTGAAGCTATTATTCCGCCGTATAGCGTAGGAGGTTCGTTAGCCCTGTGAATGGTGGCGTGGCGTGGCGGAGGAGAAAAGAAGAGAAGGGAGGGGGAGGGAGGGAGGAAGGAAAAGCCCCCCAGGCCGAGCCGAGCCGGGCAGAGGGTTCGCTACGGGACTCACCCCGACAGTCAAAGGACACGGGTAGCATTACGAGAAAAAAGCGCGAGTGAGGAGGTAGAGGATAAAAAGAGAGGGAGACGCAGGACAACGAGGAGGAGGAACGCGAGAGGGAGCCAGGCGGCAATCAGAGGCAGCGGCAGGGCGGCAGTGAGGAGCGGGGGGACAGGAAACAGGAAAGGGGCACGGTGGGGGAGGGGGGGGGAGCGGAAAGCTGCTGACTGGCGCAGGGTAGCGGGACCGCGCCGCGCCGCGCCGCGCGAGAATGGGCCCCAAATGGCGCCTGGCCGGGCGCGACAGTGAAAGTGAGGAATTGCGATGCATTTAGCGGGGCCGGGCGGGCCGGGGCGGGGCGGGGCGGGGTGGGGCGGAGCAGGGCGGGGCGGGGCAGGGCGGGGCGGGGTCGACTACAGGGCCCGCGAGCTGCCGGCGCCCTGCTGCTGCTGCTGCAGGACAGGGGAAAAAGAATCGCATCAAGAATAAGGAAATATCTCCCTGGTCACGCCGAGAGCTTCCCCCCGCCCCGCCCCGCCCCGCCCCGCCCAGCCCCGCCCAGCCCGGTCCGGCCTGCACCGGCGACACGTCGAGCCCGCTTATCCGCGGCCTCCGTCTGATAACTGCAATAAGGTTCGCGCGCTAGGCGCTTCACTTTCGGAGGGGCAGGCAGCAGGGCGGGGCGGGGCGGGGCGGGGCGGGGCGAGGCGGGGCGAGGCGGGGCGGGGCGAGGCGAGGCGGGGCGAGGCGGGGCGGGGCGAGGCGGGGCGGGGCGAGGCGAGGCGGGGCGGGGCGAGGCGGGGCGGGGCGGGGCGAGGGGACTCGTGCCGCTGCAGGCGCCGCCGAGGCGTCTCTAGCCGCCCTGCTGCAGTGGCGGTGGGCAGAGGGGAGGGGAGGGGGGCGGGGCAGGGGGGAGGCGGAGGGTTAGGCGCTGGGCCCGGAGGGGCCGCACACACAAGTTAGGGATAGCGCGAGGGGCGTTATCGCGAATTGGAGGAGAAGCTCCCCCACCCCACCCCACCCCTCCTCCTGCTCCTCTCAGCCGCCTCCGCCCACGACTGTTATCTCACGAGGGGCCGGACCCCATCTTCAAGGTGCTCTCGCTCTCCTCCCCAACGAAAATAAAAATCTTGCCGCTTGCTGTGCGGCTGATATTTCTTTTTCCATGGGGCGGGGCGGGGGGTTGTTGTAGGGGGAGGGGCGAGGCCACGTGACCCGTAGGAGGAGACGGTCAGGTGGACGGGCAGCGGCCAGCGCGGGCCGCGGGCGCTGCTGCAGCCCAGCCCAGCCCGGCCCCGCCCCGCCCCGCATAGCTGCACGCGCCGCGCGGCCCCGCGAGAGTTTAATTATTTCCACGGCAGTGCAGTCAGGCAGGCAGTGGCGTGGCGTGAGCCAGCGAGCGCCAGAGTGGGGCGAGGCGAGGACCCCGTTAATTTATGCCCCTCGGGAAAGTGTATTCTTTATTGCAGTCGGCGACGACGCGCGCGGCGTTACCTCCCGCCCCGCCCCGCCCCGCCCCGCCCCGCCCCGCCCCCCAGCAGCAGGCTGAGGACGTGTAAACGAGCCGCGGATAGAATAACTCGCGTGACGCCGCGCGGCAAGTTGCGCGCCCCCCGGCACGTTCCGCTGGGCTGGGCGCCCTGCCCCGCCCCGCCCCGCCCCGCCCCGCCCCGCCCCGGCCCCGGCGTGCTGGCCGAGCCCAACTCCCTCCGCTCCGCTCCTGCTTGGCTCCGGGGCGCGGCGCGCGGCGCGCAGCGTTGCGACCCCCTCAATTACACGGCCGGGCCGGGCCGGGCTGGATTACAATTTCATCGGGGCGTCAGTCGCACTCGCCGCCCGGCCCGGCCCGGCCCATGGCCCCGCGCGCACCGGCCGAGTGGGAATACACTGCTAGAAATCCAACCCTGTTCGCGCCTAGCTCACTCGCAGGCGGCTCAATTTCGCCAAGGTATTTTTTCGGCGAGTACGAGAGGTAATTGTTTCCTAACGCCGCTGTGCGCGAACTAGACGCGCCGGCGCTAACCCTTTGCGCAGAGAGTGCCGAGGACCGGGGGGAGGGGGAGGGGGCAGGGGGGAGAGAGTTTGTAGCGTTATATGCATATGCCCCGCCTTTGCTCGTCTGAGGAGCAGCAGGGAACTTCAGTGAAACAACAGCAAGCTCGCATCTCTCTTTCAGCCCCCTCCCCTCTCTCTCTCTCCCTCTCCCCCCCCCCTCTCTCTCTCTCTCTCTCTCTCTCTCTCTCTCTCTCTCTCTCTCTCTCTCTCTCTCTCTCTCTCTCGCTCTTCCCCTCTCATACCCCGCACTCCTTTTTCCAGTTCCGTCCCCCCTCCCTCTCTCGCTTCCAAAGAGCCCTTTCTCTCCTCCCCACGCAAAAGAAAGCCGACTTCTCCACGACGGTATCATGAATAAAGATTCCTAATTGTTATCTTGGCAATCAATTAACCGATCCGTTTACAATGTGAGTGGGCTTTTAGCCGGCGTGAAGTACAATCACAACGATAGAATGGCACCAGGCGAGATGAAGCGCCAACAACGAGACACTTCCACGCCTAATTGAATCTTCCGTTGCTTGAGCGAGGGAATAATTTAGGACCGGAATGTGTTTTCCCTCAGAGAGAAAAATAAAGTCGGGAAAAAAGGGGGCGACGAAAAGTCAGGACGAGGCGGGAGATGGAAGCGGGGGGCGGCGGTGAGGACAAGACGGAGAGCGGGGGGCGGAGGGTGGGGGTCGGGGTCGGAAGTGAAGGGTTGGTCGTCCTGCGCGCGACCGCCCCACCCGCCCCGTCACTCTTAATCACGAGCTCTGTGCCGCACGGGGTACAGGGGGTGTGGTACCCATTCGGGTAGGGCGGGCCGCATATCTCATGACTCGAACGGCGTGACAATGTGCCCGCCCCGCCCCACCCCACCCCGACCCCGGGCGTTCCCCCCACCCCGGGCGTACCCCCAACCCGAGGCTATAATAGGCGTGCAGTGCAATGTGTCTCCATCCCCGCGGCTCATTCTGCACTGTGCGGCCGGCCGGGCGGGCGGGCGGGCGGCAGCGGCGGCAGCGACCAGTCAAAGTGTACCCCTTAATGGAACAGGAAACTCACCAACCGCGTACATTGATATCCAGTATCGTAATAACCAACGCGCACAATATCTGCGATGAAAAAAAAAATCATCGCCTCGGTGGTAAATATTTTATTGCAAATATTTGAAATAAGCCGTATTTCAAATGTATATGCCTTCACAAGTTTGTTTTCAGAGCAGAGTAAACATGGAAATAAGCTCGAGAGCGAGGTTCCCGGGAGGCGACACCACCGAGTTGGCCTCCCTCCGCGCCGCGCGCAACACGGATGCAAACGAAACAAGCAAACAAGAGCAATTTTCAATCTCCATGTCTCCGTGGAGTGCATCGGTGTTCCCCGAATCGCGGCAGATAACGCGAAGCGGCGGAGGCGCAGGGCGCGGAGGCAGCGGGGCGGGGCGGGGCGGGGCGGGGCGGGGCGGGGCGGGGCGGGGCGGGGCGGGGACGGAATCAAATTACTTCCTCGTGATCCCCGCTGACTTTAATAGATCAGGGTTCGAACAACAACTAGCGCGCGGGAGATCACAGAGGGTCATATTCACACAATCAAATCAGGGACGTGAAGCGGCCCGGCCTCTCGCAGAGAGAGAGGCACGACAAGGAGGAGAGCGGGGGGCCCGGCCGTGGAGTGAAGACTCGGGCGAAACTTCAAACACGCGCCGCTGTCGTAAGGCTTCGTATTTGAAGAAGCAATCCTCCGATTCCCGGATATTGCAATCCACGGTGTGCTGCTGCCGCTACTGCCATACACGGGCCGAGGGTAGAATATCAATAGAGACCCGAGCCGAGACCCTCCACCCCCCTCCCCCCCCTCCCCGGCTGAGGAGAGCCGGGCGTGGCCGGGCGTGGCGCGCCGTACTTCGTCCGAAGTACACCTCCTACCTACCTTCCTTCAGCGCAAAGGGCCAACACTTTCGCCACACACCTCTTGTCGACGTAACTCCACCCTACCAACCCCCCCCCCCCCCACCCCCGGACCCCGACCGCACTGAAATCAAGTTTGTGATAAAATTAATTGGAATTAAATGATAACGTATGGTTTGCGATTCCCAAGATTCAGCTCTTTTGAGACCATGATAATATTTTATCACAAAAATAAATGTGATAAAAACACATATGAAAATTATCTCAAAATAAATGTGGTAACTTTTTATCACAGAAAATGCGCGTTAGATTGTGTTATACACTGAAAATGGTGATGAATATTTTGACGATAAATTTCTCATGTATTTTTTATCACATTATTTCTGTGATACACAGTTATCATGCTCCAATATGCGATGAATCGTGGGAATCGCAAACCATTAGTTAGAACCTTTCCTGCGAGCATCAGGGAGAAATGTTATTGACCTCCGGTGGCGTGTCGAGTGGAACACTCCTCAGCATTCCCCTGCAGGCAGCGGCACGAGCCACACCGGCCCCTGACTGCGCCCCTTGTTTGCACTGTGAGAAAAAACTACAGTGAATCCTGTTAATTTGCGTGCCAGCAATGTCTGTAGCTTCAAGTACGGGATTCACTGTACTTTTCTGACAGTCCATCCTGTACCCTAAAAATCCTAGGCTTATAACATTTTCATTTTGAGTCCAAACCCATGACATGTGTTGACAGTTTTTGCTCGTCTTGTCGAGACAAATTCATTTCTACAATTGGTTTTCCATTTCAACCGTTTTATTTTCTGGGGTACGGGATTGACTGCCAAAAAGTACAGTGAATACTGTACCTGAAACTACAGCAAAGGCTGTAACAGGATTCACTGTAGTTTTTTCTGACAGTGTGCATTGTGCGCGGCAGGCCCAGGCCCAGGCCCGGCGCCAGCAGACAACGCCCCGCCCCGCCTCGCCCCGCCCCGCCCCGCGCCCCAGAAATAGCGATTGACCACATCCGTTTGCTAGTCCTAATTGGGATCTCGCCCAACGAAAGCTGCTTTGGTCGGTGGGAGCTGCGTGGCGCGGTCCAGTACCTGCAGCCGCACCCTGGCGCCGCGCACCGCTCACGCGCACCCGGAATACAAAGCAAAGTGTGCTCACGGCGGCACCGAGGCCGGGCCGGGCCGGGCCGGGCCGGGCCGGGCGGGGCGGGGGGCGGGGGGCGTTCCGGGCCGTCCCGGGGCGTTCCGGGGCGGGGCGGGGCGGGGCGGGGCGGGCCTGCTGGCGACCTGCTGCGGTCGCGAGGCCGTTTGTTTTGCCCGCCATGCCGCCCCGCCCCACAACAGCTTAACCCTTTTCCAGGCGGAAATGAAGCCGCACCACGGCCCTCCTGCACTGTTAAAAATAGTGTTGTCGCTCGGCGGAGCGTTCGGAGCATGCCCGCGTGGACCGCAGCACTGGTATCTGCCGCCGGAGACACATTTTTCCTCCTGCGACACGCGACCAGTCGGCCAGCGCGGCGCGGCGCGGCGCCCGCGTACAGCATCGCGGTTACAGGGACAGGAAGCCCCTGCGGCGGGCGGGGTAGGCAGTCCCGCAGGACAACAGTGTGCAGCGGGTCTGCCTACCCCTCACGGGGCTCCCAGGCGCCGCGCGCCAGCTGTCGACACACACACACGCACAGTGTAGGCCGAGCAGGAGCTGTAACCCGCACACAGACTTACTTGGCAACAACAGAGTTCCTAATGTGAAGGGAGAGGTCGAACACCGCGGTGCGGCCGCAGGGCTGAGTTTGTGACTGGCGTAGTTGTTGTCGTTGACAAGGGGAGCTAGGGGCCAGGCCACAGCCTTGCCACAGCCGCACCTGATCGCCGCTGACTGCTCGAGTCTAGTCTAGAGGGCGCAGTGCGACTGGACTGGTCTCATTAAGCGCCCGCAGGATACTTGTTGCGCTAAACTGCCGCGCCGCGCGCCGCTGTTTGCATGGCGGGGCGGGGCGGGGCGGGGTCTGCCGTCGAGGCCGCGACAGAACAGGACTCGCTATCCGCCAGAGATGTGGCCGTGCGACCCCGCGCGCACCAGGGCAGTGAAACCATCCGCGGGGGAGAGGGAGAGAGGGAGAGAGGGAGAGAGGGAGAGAGACGGCGAGAGAGGGAGGGCGGTAAAAGAAACGGAGAGAGCGCGCGGGGTAAAGAAAGGAGCAGCGGGACTGCGGGAGGGGAAGAGAGCAGAGAATATTAAAAGTGAAGATGCAGTGGAGAGCGAGCAAGTGGCCCGCCTTGGTCCCGCCCTTCCCGGCCCCGCCCCGCCCCGCCCCGCGAGTTGTTTGCTCAAAACGAACATCCTTGTGGCGGGGCGGGGCGGGGCGGGGCGAGGCGAGGCGGGGCGGGTCGGGGCGGTGGCCCGCTCAGCGCTCCTCTTCGCCGTGCCACAGTGGCCCGGCCCGGCCCGGCCGACCCCATGACAGGAGTGGCGAGGTGGGGCTCCCTTTCAAAGTCGTCGTTCTCCCCTGACACACAGTACGGCACTGGTTTTGTTATTCTTGACAACATCATCTTTTCCTTCCACGCGCGCTTACAAAAATGTTTCCTCAGTTCTCTTTACGCAGGCGCGCTGGCTTGCGTGGCCTAGAATTTTCTCTGCATCTATCTTCCAAAATTGCACCAGGCCTAAAATGTCCTGGAAATGCAAGAGTACGTACGTCTTTCGCTCTCCTGCAAGAGACTGATTTTTTCTCCCACGAATTTCTGCATTTGTACCCCTTTTAGGCCATGAGCATTTTTCTCTAGGTAGCCTCTTCATGAGTGCGAATGGGCATTCGCCGCTCACTTGCTTTGATGGGCAGTAGCACACCTCCAGGTGATCGCCATTATTGGCGCACACTTGGATTTCCAGTGCGGCAAAGTTCGGTGACTTCCCGGAGCCGTGAGGGCCGGGCGGGGCCGGGCGGGGCCGGGCGGGGCCGGGCGGGGCCGGGCGGGGCCGGGCCTCGGCGCGCATGGCACCTCGGCCGGCAGCCGGAGGCGCCACAGTATACAGTGTGGCGCGCTGCGGCCGGCGCCTGCCTGGGGGGCCCCCTCGCCCTCGTGGCCCCCCATGGGGCCCCCCGGGGCACGGGGATCAAGCAATTAGCGGGGACAAGGGGCCGCCCCACCCCGCCCCGCCACCCTCGCGCCGCCACCGCCGTAACATTTGATTGGAATGTCTTAGTGCGGCGTGGCGGGGCGTGGCGTGGAGCAGGGCCCTGGTGCGGGCGGAGGGGTGGGGGCTGGGCGGGGTGCAGGCAGGGGAGGAAGGGGAGGGGCGGGGGGTGCAGGCAGGGGAGGAAGGGAGGGGCGGGCAGCCGACCATCAGCGAATTGAGTCGGGGCGCCACGGGGACGGTATGCACTGACTCGGATAGCACCGGGGCCTGGTCATTACAACAGCGGGAATAGGGAGCGGGGGCGGCGGGGGGGCGGCGGGCCGGGCTGCCGGTGCGGTGGGGCGGACTACATTGGCGATGGCAGAGTTTCGACGGGAGCTAGGGCGAAGCTATGCCGTTGTGGTGACAATGCGACGTCCTGCTGGCAGCAGGGGCCGGGCCGGGCGTCGTGGCGGACGTTACGTTTAAGTTTGTGCGCGCGTCCGGGCCGCGGCGCAAGGCCTATTTCCATGATATTTCCATCGTCTTTCTGGACGATGCGTGTCGAGAGGATGAACGCGACACCCGCCCTGAGTCTGGCCCGCGGCGGAGCGGAGGGGCGCGTCTCTGATTGCAGAGGTGTTTGGGACTGCTGTGCACGGGATTAGAAGAGCCCAGCCTGTCCCGAAGCAAATCGAGTGGACGGACACAACTCCACAGAGCAGAAGGGACGGAGGGCGGGCAGTGCCGGGCGGGGCCGGGCCCGGGGCGGGGCGGGGCGGGGCGGGGCGGGGCGGGGCGGGGCGGGGCGGCCTGGGCTGCTGGGCTTGTGTGCGCGCTATCCAAGCCGGGACACCCAAATCCCCCGGCAGGCGGGCCCGATGCGGAGTGGGACCCCCTGGGGCCTAAGGCCTGAGGCGGTCCCACCCCGCCCCGCCCCGCCCCGCCCCGCCCCGCCCCGCTCCGCCCCGCCCCGCCCCGCCACGCCCAACACAGCACGGCCTCGATCGCGCGGTTGATTTCTTGATTGCTGCAAATCCACGCAAATTCGAACGACGACGGACGGCGAACGGTTTGGCCGGCCACGACGACAGGCCTCACTAATGACGCCCCGCCCCGCCCCGCCCCGCCCCGCCAGGCGAACGGCGCCCCACCCCTAGCACGGCAGCACTACGGGACAGGACGGGGCGGGGCGGGGAGGACGCGCCCCTCAATGAGAAGGCATTCCACAGGAACTTGGCCCCTTTCAGGAGTTCCCTCGTAGCGCCCCGCCAGGCACTTGCGCAAAGTGAGCGCTATATCGGAAGTCTGTTGACCCTGACGCCGCGCGGGTTGTCGCAGGGGGTTGTCGCGGGGGCGGGGCGGGGCGGGGCGGGGCGGGGCGGGGCGGGGCGGGGCCGAGTCATGGGGTGGTCCTGGCCCCGCGCGGCCCCGCCCGACCGCAGCCGCAGCCCCGGCCGACCCGACAACCATGTCAAAAGACTTTGGGCGCGGCGACCAGAAAGGGGTCCTCTCCCCGCGGGCGGCACGCTCAACTAACTGCACCGGCCCCGCTAGCGACACGCACTACCACTACCTCATTCAACAAAAAGAAATGTCACTCACTTGCATGTGAGGTAACTTTTTCATACAATTGGAGGTGACCGAATGCTCATTTATTTTGCACCTACACAAAGTTTGTCTTTAAAAAAAAAAAAAAGAAGAAAAAAATCACAATCCTTCAAGTGAGCGACATTCTTGGCCTTCGCGCGGATAGAGCACTGTGCGGCGTCCGAGGACGCTAAAGGAAACGGCTCGCACTGTGTGCTCGGCTCTTCTCTGGTGCCGCTGGGGAGATTGGAGGGGGAGGGGGAGGGGGAGGGGAGGGGGCGGGGCGGGGCGGGGCGGGGCATAGCGTCGTATTCGAGTGAAACTCGCCGCCACTGAATCCTAAGTGATTTCTTTCTTTCTCTTTTTTTTTTGTATCCCTCCTACTCTCCCGCCCCCGCCCGCATCCATAGCCGCGCCCTGCGTACATAACAGGCGGCCGGGCCGGGCCCGTGAGTGCGTGTGTGTGTGTGTGTGTGTTCTCGGTGACTGGAGGCACACACAGGTAAATGTTGATTTTGTACGGATCCCTCGGCAGACGACCGTGGCGTGGCGTGGCGTGGCGTGGCGTGGCGTGGCGTGGCGTGCTGACACTCTCGTCGGGGAGCGATCGGCTCAGCTCGGCTGGGCGCGCGCGAACAAGCAAACAGGAAATGAACGGAACCCGGTGATGGGGTTTCCCGCCGCGCGCCGCTCTCGAGCGCAGGAATGAGGCCGGGCAGGGGCGGGCGGGCGGAGGGCGGGCGGAGGGCGGGCGGAGGGCGGGCGGAGGGCGGGCGGAGGGCGGGCGGAGGGCGGGCGGAGGGCGGGCGGAGGGCGGGCGGAGGGCGGGTGGAGGGCGGGCGGAGGGCGGGCGGAGGGCGGGTGGAGGGCGGGCGGATGGCGGGCAGAGGGCGGGCGGCGGGGACAGACCGGCCGGTCACGGCGCCCTCAAATTCCATTCCATCAGCTCAGCTACCTGAAAACAAACCGGCGAGCGAGGTGCTGGTGCTCGATCCGTAACCGAGTTATTCTAGTCCGCGGGGGCGATGCGAGTGCGATGAAAAAGAAACTTAATTTAATCGCCGCGGCGGCAGCAGAGCAGCACTGGGCGAACGCGATGATCGAACGCGATGGCGATTCAACGATGAATCTTCAATTCGTCATCAAACGCACGCACGCACCGCACGCACGCACGCACGCACGCACGCACGCACGCACGCACGCACGCACGCACGCACGCACGCACGCACGCACGCACGCACGCACGCACGCACGCGCGCGCGCCGCAGCACGACAGCCGCACTTCTGCTGCCCTTGACCCTCCACCGACAGAATAAACACAATTCTTTTTTACGTACGGAAAAAAAAAAATAATTCCAAGCGAGAGAGAAGTAAACAGTAAAAGGGTCCGTATATCTTTCAATCGGAATCCCTGTCCCAGCCCAGCCCAGCCCAGCCGCGAGCCGGGGCCGTTCCTCCGTATCACTCATGTGATGTGCGCAGAGTAAACGAACGGCCTGGGGGAGGGGGGGCTCCCGGATCGCCGCCCGCACCGCACTGCCAGCCAACCTGCAGTCGTTTTAAATAAAGTTCCCAATATAATTTTTTTTCATTTTTTTATCTCCCTGCCGACGACTTTTCACGCACGTCAGGGTGAGGCCGAACGCAATAAATACGACTGTATGTATTTATGGGCGTAAACAAAGGAGACCGGCGGGGAACGACTGCCAATACGCTACCGGGGGAATTAACGCCAACACACTTGTGGATGGGAGCGAGGGGTCTAGCTGCCCAGCCCAGGTCCACCCCCTCCCGTGTAGCTCGGCAGCAGGGCCGCCCCGCCCGCCCCGCCCCGCCCCGCCCCGCCCGGCCACCCAGTACAAACACGGGCCATCCCCAGTAATTATACACTTCGTTCACTTCATTTGGACCTGCCAGGCCCTGGCCCGGCCGGGCCGAGCCGCCCTCAGCACCGCTTCCGGCCGCGTGCGGCGCCCCTGTATGCGGTGGTGAGTGTGCGAGATAGAGAGAGAGAGAGAGGGGGGGGGCTGGATAGGGGTGAGTGAGGCGCTAAAAAGCCAGCAAACGTTGGCTGAATTATAAAGCCTCCTCCAAGAGGACCGCGACATTTTCGCACTGCTAACATTTAGTCGTTGGAAAAAATTCATTTTTGCCTGTGTTTGTTTTTACCACGGTACAATCATGTTAGCAACTAATAATTTAGCTTCCTACCGCTAAAATTGTTTTATCAGCGGCACGTAACATCATTATTTGTTGTCTTGCAATTGTTTATAGTCTGCGCCAGCTCGGAGCGAGCCTGGCTCGGGTCCCCGCCTATCCTTATGAAGTGCAACTTCTTCGCCAGCCACTACTGCAACATTCTGACCTGCGCGTGGAGGCGGGGCCCTCCCAGACCCTCTCGGGGACCCTTCCGAGCCCGCCCTTTTGTGCGGGTGGCAAGACGAGGACAAAAGGAGGTGCATCTCATTGGCTCTTAACTTGAGTCCAAATATGAAATTGAACATCATGCGCTTATTGGTCCCGACGTTAAATGCATGAAATTAGGCTCTAAAAAATGAACCTTTCGGTGAAAACGGCGCTTTTCTACGACAATTTTTAGGTTGAAATGCGCGGTTACGCAAAAAGTCTATCGTACCTATAAAACGTGGTAATGATTTCGAATTTTTTTTTAAACTTTCTGAAATTTTCTGCTGGGCCTATTTTTTCGATCAGTTTGTACGAATTTGTCCTCATTATATAACCTCTAAAAGCACGCACTTTGTTTGCTCATTATGAATCGGGTGTCAGTTTACCGAGACAGATTGTTGCTTATAGGGGTCCGTCCCCGCCCCCGACTCCCCGGGACCGCTCGCAGCAGGTAGAGACTCAACCACCGCAGCAACACTCAGGCTCGCTCCGAGCCGAGGGGGCCACCACTTCTGTAATCCTGTGTACAGGTTACCCTGTAATCCACGTGTAATCCCACTGTAATCCCTCATCAAAATGCACAAAATATGGAAAATATACTAAAATTTTACGATTTTCCACAAAAAATCGGGTATGTAATCACGTGTAATCCGTGTAATCTTGTAATCCTGTGTACGTCAGTAAACAGAGTGGTGGCCCCCTCGCTCCGAGCTGGCGCAGACTATAGTTATTAAAACTATTGTTCTTTCCTCCGCGCACGTGGAGGCCAAAAGTGGCCGCACGACCGTCGGCATGCAATTTAATTTGGTCCAAATCAACGAGACAAGTCCATCCCCCCCCCCCCCCCCAACCGCCTGGAATAAGCAGCCCTGGCGCGGCGCGGCACTGCAGCGCGCTGCCCCGCCCCGCCGCCGGGCCGGGCCACGGCTCTGAATACAGCGCCCTGCTTGAGCCGGGCGGGGCCGGGCCGGGCCGGGCGGGGCCCGGAGGTGTGGCTCTGACAGACTGCTGCGTGCGACGGTCGAGAAATGAAGCTGGAAGTGGTAGACGACCCCCAGAGGCCAGAAGAGGCGGCGGCGACTAGCAGCAGCCCCTGCAGGAGGGGGAGGGGGAGGGGGATGGCCTGGCCCCGGCCCCGGCTGCTGTTGCTGGGGGACGCCGTCGTCGCTCTGAACCTGCCTGATGCTGCTGCTGCTTTGAGCCGACGCTTAGCCAGACTTGAGCGGCACAAGCCTCCTGCCAGTCCCACGCCATTCGCTCACTCTCCCGTTAGCTCTCTCTCTCTCTCTCTCTCTCTCTCTCTCTCTCTCTCTCTCTCTCTCTCTCTCTCTCTCTCTCGCTCTCTCTCACTTCCAAGATCAGGTCAAGGGGGTCTCGCCCCCCGGGGGGAAGGGCAGCACACCATTGGCGCGGGAATCGCCGCCGCGCCATCCCGCCAGGACCCTGGATAAGGTCCCCCGGGGGCCGAGGAGCAGGAGGAGGGGGCGGAGGGGGCGTGCTTAGTCGTGTAGAAAAGGACCTCACATCGCCTGGCGGGCACAGGGCTGGGGCGGGGCGGGGTGGAGGCAGTAGTGGCGCGGGAGCAGGCACGCTGCCCCGCCCGCCCCACCCCGCCCCACCCGCCCCACCCGCCCCACCCCGCCCGACACCAGCCTGCAGCGTCAGCGCCGGGCTGAGTGAAACACACATCAAGACTTACTGCCGAAGGTGAACCGGCAGCCCCGAAAAGAGACCGACCGGTAGGGGTGGGGGTGGAGCACCCGGGGCGGGGGCGAGGCGAGCAGGCGGAAGCGAAAGTTGTTGAACTTAAAAGAGGGTCCCCTCCTCGCACGGAACACCGCCGCGCCCCGCCCATTCCTGTGAAGTCAACCAAAGTCCGACCCGCATTCTGCGAATTTGTGGGCTCGTGATGGTCGGTTTATTGTCAGCGGTCTTCCCTTTTATATACCAGCAGTGGCGCGGCGGCGGCCACCGCGCGGGCGCGGGCCCTAGGAGGTTAGCCGCGAGCGCGCACGGCGTGCGGGCGGGGCGGGGCGGGGCGGGGCGGGGTGGGGCGCCCTCTGCTGTATCGTTAGCCTTCGCATTGCACCAGCAGCGCCACTTTCAAGTTTTAACGTAAGCATAAAACCTTCCCCGGCGTGATCCAGGGCGACCCGGCTCCGCCCGGCTCGGCCCGCCAGCCGCAAGCGCGTACAGCGCGGCGTATAGCGCGGCGGGAGGGCGGGAATAAACTTTACTGCATCAAGTTGTCCCGCCGCGCCCCGCCGCGCCCCGCCCAGCTCCCGCGGGAAATAATAACGATAATGATATAAACTCTCGTGACTCACCGACTACCGTCATGCGCGCGCGGGCCTCCTTCATGTTGAAGGCCCTGTCCGTGGTCACCTCGCAGCTCACGTTGCCCGTGAGGGAGTGTCCCACGTTGGTCAGCACCACCTGCGTCGCGTTCGAGTGGCTCAACTGCAAAAGGCAAGGGCGAGAAGAACCGATTAAAAGTTGAGTCGTTAGCGAGGAGGAAACAACTCTGAATTTTAGTGTACAAATATCGCGAAATTTCCTGAATTTTCTTGAATTTTTTCTAAATTTGTTTGGTTGTTTTTAAACCTTTTTTTTTAATAGTTTGCAGTTTTTGTTTCGATTTTTCCCGAATTTTTTAAAAAAAATTCTGATTTGTTTTCTGAATTACAAGGTGTACAAAAATGTCAGAGTTGTTTCCCCTTCGATCGTGAGTTTGAGTACTTATTCTCAGGGGTAACAACCACGCTATTGCAACAGCTAGCGAAGACCAAACTCACATCGACGTTGATGCCCTTTAAGGGGAAGACCTTGGTCTGAGGCATGTGGCCCTTATCGGACACCGTGTAGCGGAAGAACTCGTGGCTGCCGCGGTAGTACTTGACGGAGTACAGGTTGGCGTTCTCCAGGTCGTACTGGCACACGAGCCGCGCCTGCTGCCCGCGCTCCACGGCCGGCGGCTGCACGCTCAGGGTCACATCGCGCAGGCCAGCGCCACCTGAAACGAGAAAGTGTCTTATTTTAACTGCAAACTTACTAAACTGCGCATCCACTTCCCACACATTAACTGTTGATATTTATGGGTAAGTGCATCGCTAATTCAGGACGTGCACAACTAGGTGTACCTGCGGCGGGCACGTTGTAGCTAAGCGGCTAAGAAGACAGACAGATAGAACGACTAACGACCTACGAAGCTTCCGACCCACTCCAGGAGTAGAGCTATATCGCTTCGCTCAGCGAAAATGTAGACAATGTGAAGTGAACAGATCTAGTGCAAAGCGACCTTAAGTCAACATCCTTGGCTACTTAGCCGCCGCGCTGGCGGCCGGGGGGCGCGGGGCGGGGCGGGGCGGGGCGGGGCTGGCACAGCAGACGCCTCAGCTCTCATTGGCGCCGCGCCGCCGCTGCCCGGCTGGCTGCCCGGCTGGCTGCCCGGCTGGCTGCCCGGCTGGCTGTCCGGCCGGACTTATGTTGCCAGCGCCCTGCCAGGGGCTGCCAGCTCTGCCAGCCCGGCCCGGCCCGGCCCGGCCCGGCCCGGCCCGGCCGGCGCGCCGGTCACGCCCGTAGGGTGTCTTTATCGGTTCCATAACTCACTTAAAACGCGCAAGTTCTGTTTGCCCAACTTACGGTTTAAATCGGAGGCGGAGGAGGAGAGGGTCGCGCCTTTTCCTCCGGCAGCCAGAAGGAGTAGTCGCGAGAAACTTTTCGGCGCCATCCCGCCCAGTCCGGCGGTGAGACAGAGAGGGAGGGGGGCGCTAAAGGAGAACCGGTCAGAGAGCAGCGCGGCCTTCCGTATGTCCGATGGAAGGGTCCCTGTGCCGTGATCTGCACGACTATATTGCACAACTCCACGGGAGCGACATACACAACGAGACACATGCGCACGCCGACACGCGGCAGCTCAAGGACAGTCTTTTTATCATGCCATCCCCGGACCCCGCCCTCCCCTCCCTCTCCCTCAACCCCCACAACGACCTCCCTACAATAATTTTCAGTAGCAGCCCCGCCCCGCCCCGCCCCGCCCGGCGCGCGCGGTCTCCGTCGAGACTTTTTCACGCACCGCTCCGCTGGCTTTTATGCAAACACCGTCTCTTTCTTGTTCATCCAAAACGCTTTTTTCCCGCCCCCGCCCCCCTTCCACGCCCGCTCCGCTGGCAGCGCCCGGCCAGACGGCCCATTCTGCGTATGTTTTATTGCGAGTCTGACAAGCTGGTGTGCTGCCCCCTCCCCTCCACCCCCCACTCCCTAGGCCCGGCTGACCTCCGCCGCCACTACAGCCTCGTTTGTGTGCCCACGTACGATACAGTTAACAGAGGTCACGTGGCAGGCACTTCAAAGGGCCTAACAGCCCCATGCGCCCCTGTGTGCAGATACCGTCTTCACTACCCTCCTCGCCGCCCAGCAGTGGCGCCCATACTGCGCTGCTGGCCCGACGAGAGAGAGAGAGAGAGAGAGAGAGAGAGAGAGAGAGAGAGAGAGGGGGGGGCGAGAGAGGGCGACAGAGGGAGAGAGAGAGAGAGAGAGTGTGGGGAGGGGGTGGAGGCGAGGTAACGGCACGGTCAGTGCTGCCCGCCCAGTGCCTCAAAGAGCTGTGGAGTGTACACCTTTGCCTTGGTCCGAACGGGCCGGAGCGGGCCGGGAACGGGTAGGGCGCAATGACCTTTCGAACCGTCACTACTCCCTGCTCGCTTCACTTTTCCTCTTCCTCTTCTTCTTCTTCTTCTTCTTCTTCTTCTTCTTTGTCGTCTAGGCGACTTATTGCCTCTTTTCTAGCAGCACTGGGCGGCAGAGGACTCGCTTGCGCGCGGCGAGGACATAATTGGCGGGAAGGGAAAACGTTGCACTCTCGTGTGCGCGCCGCGCCACGCCACGCCACGCCACGCCACGCCGGGCAGGGCAGGGCACGCGGGTGGGAACACTCGAGGACGTACGAGGGAGGGTCGCGCAAGCACACTCGTCGTGGCCCGGCTCCTCCTCCTCCTCTGCCGCCTTCTGAACTTCTGCCAACAACCTACTTTTGGGCAGCCCCGCCCACACCAGACCAGACCAGTCCCCTATCCCATCCCGGCCGGCGGCGCGGCGCGGAGCGGAGAGAAGCGGAGGCGGAGCGAGGAATCAAGTAGTCGTCGGGGACGGACGGCCAGGCCACTTTTTGTACTTAATACTCAAGGAAACATTTTCCAGAGAGGGCGAGAGGAGAGGGGCGGGGACGGGGGCCAAGAGAGAGAGAGAGAGAGAGACAGAGAGAGAGAGAGAGAGAGAGAGAGAGAGAGAGAGAGAGAGAGAGAGAGAGAGAGAGAGAGAGAGAGACAGAGAGAGAGAGAGAGAGAGAGAGAGTGAGAGAGAGAGGGGGGGGAGACAGAGAGTCGGGGGAGGGAAATGCGGAGAAGACGACAGCGAGAGAGCAATACCTTGAAGCATAACTCGTGATGTGCGAGCGGGGGAGGGATGGGGGAGGAGGGAGTCGGCCGGCTCCCCTTGGACAGCAGCCACCGCGGCGCTAAGTGCGTCCGCGCCACCCTTCGACCCCTCGGTACTGCGGCGCCCTGCCCCGGCCCCCGGCACAGCTCCCCGCATATCGCACCGATTACTAAAAGCCTCATCTCTCTTCTCTCTCCGTGTCAGCGCCCGGGGGTGCGCGCTGCTTGCTTTTGCGGCTTCTTCAGTCGAACGTATTTCTGTGTTTTTTTTCCTCCTTTCCCCTTTCCCTCTCTCCTAGCGCGCTCTCTGGCGGTGGCGGCCAGCGGTCCCGGCCGCAACGAACGACATCGCCAGCGCGCCCGCCCGCCCGCCCACTGCGGAAGCAGCGCCGACGCGAGTCTTCGCAAATCGCTCTGAGGCCATGCCATGGCGTGCATAGGGGGAGTCAGTGAGAGAGAGAGAGAGAGAGAGAGAGAGAGAGAGAGAGAGAGAGAGAGAGAGAGAGAGAAAGAGAGAGAGGGGCAGCACAGTACGGCCCTTCTCCGCCACAACCCGCGCCGATCGCTCGCTGCCCGAGGAATTTTTCCTACTTCCGGGACGTCGGCGAGGCCCGGCCGGCCGGGCCAGAGGACGCCGCGCGGGAGGTTCTTTTGCGGAGCGGGACGATTTGCAGCGGCTAATGGGATCACAAGAAAAATGTTGTAGTCGCGGGCGCGGCATTTTCGTTGGTGGAAGTTTTGCGTTTGCCGCCTCCATAAAGTATTGTGACCGAAAGAAGAGGAGGAGGAGGATGAGGAGGGAAAAAAACCTACAAGAGACTCTCGCACTAGTGCGAGAAAGAAAATTCCTATAGGACTGGAGAGAAATGTGGCTTTGGTCGCAGAGTGCTGAGCCGGGTGGAAGGAATGGGCCGATCGTGCGGATATAATATTAGTATAGAAGCGGCGGAAAGCTTTTCGAGCCCACGCCGCCGTTCGGTACGACTCGGCCAGCCTCACAGCGAGTAGCGCGCGCAGAGAGGGGAGGGAGCCAGGCGGAGCCAGCGCAACGACAGAAACACACGCTCTGCGGCCGGCAATATGTGCTCTGGCCTCATCACGGACACACTTTTACAGCCCAACAAACAACTCATTTCCATGTGACAAAGGGGCGGGGCGGGGCGCTGGCCGGGCCACACTGGAGGGTCCGGGAGGGCTGCTGGAGCCAGGGCTGGAGCCAGGGCTGGAGCCAGGGCTGGAGCCAGGGCTGGAGCCAGGGCTGGAGCCAGGGCTGGAGCTAGGGCTGGAGCAGGGTCGCGAGAGTTGGAAGGGCCTTCGGCGGGCCACAGATGGGGGCGGGGCCGGCGCGGGGTGAGGGCAGAAAAAAAAGAGAGATTTGGGGGAAAAGGGGGGAAGGGGAGTAGGGCAACCCCGTGGAGAAGAACCAAGGAGCAAAGTCAGATGTGCGATAGGGCGGGGTGGGGGAGGGGGAGCACGCTAACGACTCCTCATGGACCGCTAATTACCGAAACGCCGGGCAGACAGCCAGGTGTCTCAAGGTCATATTAAGGCAAAATTAGCGCCACATTTCGACCAAATTGGCTGCGATCGCGTTTTAACGACAAAATGAAGAGCAGGGGGTGGAAAGGGGGAGGCTTTCCGAGAAAGAGTGGGAGTAGAGGGAGGATCGGGGGGAGGGGGTGTCAGAGGGGGCGAGTAGAGGGAATCGGGGAAGTAGCGGGAGTTGGGGGAGTAGAGCGGGAGTCGGGGGAGTAGAGGGGAGTCGGGGGAGTAGAGGGGAGTTAGGGGGAGAAAATGGAGAGAAGGGTAGAGTCACATCTCTTACCAGGTATGTAGGCAAAAAAATACAGCGTGCGTGCTACGGTAGATAGATAATTTTTTTTAACAGCGTTTGAAGATCACCATAAGCTTGAATTAGTAAATAGCGTTTCACGTTTGTTCCGTGTGTACAGCAAACAGCCGGCGGCAGGGTAGCCTGCCTGTATTATTGCTTGTATACGGAGGGGAGGGCCGACGGAGGCCCGCCGGGCCGGGCCGGGCCGGGGCGGGGCCGCTCGGACGAGATGGGGTGTGCGGGGACGGATGTATCTCCATCAGAGTGAGGAAACCATTGTGTCATGTCACGATGCCGCGCTACGCTGCGCCCCGGCCCCTCCGTCACGCTCCCCCCACCCCCCGCGCCGCCCCCGCGCCGCCCCCACGCCGCCCCCCGCACCGCCCCAGCGCCCGCAAGCGTTTTGTCTGCGGGGAGAAAGGTGTCGCGGAGACGACTACGGCCCTGCGCAACCCCTCACCTCACCTCACCCCTCCGCCCGCACGGCCGGAGATTTGTATCCAGAGCGGCGCGGCGACGGGGCGGCAGCGGGGGCGGGAGTGGGGGTGGGGGCGGTGGGGGTGGTGGGGGCGGCGGCGGCGGGGGCGGCGGCGGCGGCGGCCGTAACAATAAACGCTCCGTCACGGCCCGAGGCGCACGCGGCCAAGCGCCACACAGAACCACTATGCAAAACTTAACCGCATTCAAACCAGTCGTACAGCCGAGCCGACGCGACGACGATAAGGAGTTTATCATCGGCTCTCGGCGCGGGGCGGGGCGGGGCAGGGCGGGGCGGGGCGGCATCTCTCCGCACGCGTACGCGGGACGAGTTCATTTGTTTTAAACTCATTTCACGTTACGTATGACTAAAGCAGGTCTGTGTTTGGCTAAAGGCTCATCCGCCCGTCCGCCAAAGCTCTCCCCGCCCGCCTCTCTCTCCCACAATCCATCCCTATCTCTCTCTCTCTCTCTCTCTCTCTCTCTCTCTCTCTCACTCTCCGCTCTGTCCCACTCTCTCGCTCTCCACTTTGCCCCCTCCCCTCTCCCTCTCTCTCATCCTTCTCTCTCACACTGTCTATTCTTCTCTAACCTCCGCGTCAACCCCTAGCGAGCCAAGGCAACCTCCGACGCCACGCTACGCGCCACGCCACGCCCCTTGGCGCGACAAGGGGTTCAGAGCAGCAAGGACTGATGGCGGGCCCTGAGCGCCCGGGGCGGGGCGGGGCGGGGCGGGGCGGGGCGGGGCGGGGCCGGGCTGCTTCAGATTATACAAGAAGCCCCTCACTCAGCCACTGTTGGTGAATTTGCGGTGAATCGTCCTCGGCCGTAAGCAGGCGGGCGGTACAAAAGGTTCGCCGCGCGGCCCCCATTGCGCTGCGGCCCCGCCCCGCCCCGCCCCGCCCCGCCCCGCCCCGCCCCGCCCCGCCCGGCCCAGCCAGGCCCCGCTCACGCCGCCTGCTGCGACACCATGTATCAGCCATTGTTGAAACTCCCCGAGCAGGCCATTGAGCCGTCAACGCTGAGACAAGAAGACGGCCGAAGCGCGGCCCCGCCCCGCCCCGCCCCGCCCCGCCCCGGGCCGCGCTCAGGAGGGCGGGCATGTTGAGGTGCGACAGGCAGCCCGCCTGAGAGCGCGCCGCTAGATGGGACCCTGCTGCTTGCACACAGGTACGTTTTCGTCCACATGACCCCCGAGGCGGTGGTGGCGGCGGCAGGGTCCTCTTCTAATGACGGCGGAGGGAAAAAGATACACGTCCCGGCGGGGCGGGGCGGGGCGGGGTGGGGCGGGGCGGGGCGGGGCGGGGCGGGGCGGGGCGGGGCGGCACATGGCGGCGGGGTATCCATCCCCCGTGCGGCGGCAGATGCCTCTAATCAGTCTGGCGCCGTGACACCGCGCACGGCAAAAAAGGGGATGTGCGCTCGAGTGTGTGTGCGTGTCAGCGGGGGGAGAGAAAGAGAGTAAATGAGAGAGAGAGCGAGAGAGAAAGGGAGAGGGAGTGAGAGCGATGAATGGGGAGGGAGGTGATGGGTGTGAGCGAGAAAGAAGGGAGAGCGGAGGGATGGAGGGGGAGACTCTGTGTGTCACTGGGGCGAGACGGGACGGGTCGCGCAGGTAATTTCCATAAAGTTTATTATAAAGCTAAAAGACGATTTGTCTTATATTATGAGTGCTCTCGCAGCGCCTTTTAAAACTCAAGCGAAACTGAATGCAAAGTATTACAAATATATGTCAATCTACTGCCTGGATATTCCCGCGACAGGGTAGCCGGGGCGGGGCGGGGCGAGGCGGGGCGGGGCGTGCAGCACACGCATCACATCGGCATTTTCCTTGGCGAGAGGGCGCTGCGCAGCCTGCGCCGCCTACGCGATCGGCCGTGTCGCCAGATAGAGTTTAACGGCAAGGAATAGGAGGGCCGGGTGGGGAAAGCGGGGAAAAAATCGGGCTGATGCCTTTGCGAATTTGGGGAGCAGGCGTAAAACTTTAGCGATTCAAAGAGAACAAAGTGGGTCAGCACACTGGTAAATGTTCACATGCCGCACGTTTCCTCCGCGCGCGTTTGACAGTTCACATTAGAAAGAACGAACGGCCCCGAGAGTAGAAAGGCCCCTCATTAACACTGATGTTTGATATCTGTGCAATAAGTTGCGCGAATGAAAACTGTCACGATTAATATTGGTTTACAGAGGGAAAAAAGAACGCAGATTTTCGGAGAAATTTCATCAATTTCCAAGATAATTTACCGAGGCAGGAAGCGCCAGCGGTAGAAGTAAGCGGTTTACAGGAAGAAAAGAAAAGGACGCTGCAACGCCCTTCCATATGAGGCTGGGCTCGGCAGGGTACGATGCGCTGTGGCCTGGCGGCGCGTGTCGTGGCGGGGCGTGGCGGGGCGGGGCGTGGCGGGGCGTGGCGTGGCGGGGCGGGGTGGGGGGTGACGGGTGCCGGGCGTCCAGGCCACCCGCCTTAGCTAGTAATTACAAGGGGCAGGCCCGGCCCGTTCCAGCCCCAGTGCAGTGTGGGGCGGGGCGGAGCGGAGCGGCGAGAGGGCGGGGGAGAGAAATAGCGGCAGCAGCACGGGGGAGGTGGAGAAGAGATTTAAGGGGCCAAGTGCGAAAATAGAGATGGGGGCCGGAAGCGCAAAACGGGATGACGAACAGGCCAGGCCAGGCGGCGAGCAGGCGGTTGTGGGGGGACCGGGACCGGGGCGGGCGAAGAAGGGCCCTCCTTGGGGCGAGCAGGGGTGGGGAGAGGAGAGGAGAGGAGAGGAGAGGAGAGGAGAGGAGAGGAGAGGAGAGGAGAGGAGAGGAGAGGAGAGGAGAGGAGAGGAGAGGAGAGGAGAGGAGAGGAGAGGAGAGGCGAGGAGAAGAGAGGAGAGGAGAGGAACTCCGGTACAAAAGTGGAGTTGTGTGGAGAAACGCGCCTCAGAGGCCGGGGCCGGGGCCGGGGCCGGGGCCGGGGCCGGGCCCGGCCGGGGTGCTGAGATCTGCTGGGGTCCCCTCACATTTTCAGCCAGGACGCAAGAGTAGCACTATCACCCAAAAATTCTTCTCCATCAGTCGGTCGTTTGGTCCCTGTACCCCGCCCCACCCCGCCCCGCCCCGCCCCGCCCGGCACGCCGGCTGCAGGACGCCCTGAGTTCCTTCACCCCTCGGCTATAGAAGAGTGGGGCGGGGCGCCGACGACGCTGCTGCTGCTGGTGTGCGCTTTTCAGCCGTAATGCCATTTTCATCCAATTTATCTTCATTCATTGTTCATAACTGTGAGTGCGGACGCTGCAGCGGCGACGCGGGGAGAAGTGGAGAGGCAGAAGGGAGAGAGATGGAGGATGCAGAATGGAGAGAGGCAGAGAAGGCAGAGAGAGAGAAGCGCAAAAGAACGTGTTTACCGGTGACGTGCAGTGTCAGTGGCAGTACAGCAATCTAATTCACTCGGGGCGAAGGTCGCCGCGTGATGATGTGCAACTGAGGCTCCCTGCACACACTACACACTAAATCCTTATGCATTTTATTGTGCATAAATATGCAGGATTTTAAGCAACCATAAGAGTAATGCACAATTTCATGCATAACTATGTACAATTTGTGCATAGTTATGCACAATTTGTACATAATTATGCACAGCAAACTGCATAAGGTTTTAGTGTGTAGATACTGGATGGGAAGGGACAGTCCCGGCACGAAAGGTGACGCGACTTTGAGCACGTCATTTGCGTGAGGCAAATTGCTGCATAAATCAGGCCGTTATCTTCATTCGGGCTGTCGAAAAATGTTACAAATTTCTCCCAGGCGAATGATGTGTACAAAGACGAAGACACATCACGTCCTAAATTTGCGGACACGACAAAAAAACAGGGCCTTCTCATTTTGAATGAGTTGCTTTGTTGTAGTTCAATTTATGGAACGATAAGTAATGCAACGAAAGCTTGCAAAATCCAAATAGATAATAATAAAAAAGCGAAGAGCACTGCTGGTGCACTGGCGCGCGCCCTCCCCCGGCACAAACACACACGCACACGCACGCGCACACACACACACACACACGCACCTGCTCGGACGCACGGCGCTGAGTTTACAGCTCGATAAGCCTTCATCTAATATTTCACACGCGGCCCGCTAATGTATCACACGTAAGCACACAATCACACACGCACACACACACACAGAGCGTCAAACACGCGCGCTCAACATGGTCGCGCATACCGGCTCAGCGATATTAGGCGCGATGAATCCAGCGGACGAATCCCAAACAGCGTGAGCGCGCCGCTGCAGCGCGTTAAATGATCAAACAGAGGCGGAGCGGAGGCGGGCGGAAAGAGGCGCCATTGGAAATGCCCCAAAATTGCAGCCGGCACATACAGAGATATGTGTGATTACGGAGAAGCAAATCATTCTGCGCGCGCTGGCAGGCGCATCGCGTAGCCGGGCGCTCGGGACATGCCGCGGACACGCACAGCCCCGTGCACGTCCACAGCGGTCATCGCACCACAGGGAGGAAACCGCCGGGTAATTAAAAAATATTTTTAAAAAAGAAGAGAGAAAAAAGGAACTTAAAATGAAAAGCATCTCTGAAAGGAGAGCGTTCGCAGCGCGATGCACAAGCGGAGAATTAGCGATGGCCAGAGGGGAACTTCGCAGCCCCGGGACTTGGAGAGCGGGAGGCGGGGTAGGGCGGGGCGGGGCGGGGCGGGGCGGGGCGAGCGCGCGCGGTACAGACACAGACCAGGGGGGACCAGGCGGGCCGGCCCAGCCCTGCTCGCCAGTCGACAGACAACAGAGCTAGACCGGACTGCGGGGGACAACGAAGGAGACGAGAGAGAGAGAGAGAGAGAGAGAGAGAGAGAGAGAGAGAGAGAGAGAGAGAGAGAGAGAGAGAGAGAGAGAGACTTGGGGAAAGGGGGATGAAAGTAATAACGGGCAGAATGGTTCGCCATGTTGTTGTGTGTCGCAGTTTGTGGAACGGCTGACTTGGTGGTCATAGGGCCTAACACAGGGCGAGGCCTTCGTGAGGGGGGCTCTGGGGGCGGCGCTGGGGGGCGTCACTGGGGGCGGCGGTGACGCTCAGCACACCACCGAGACACCTCCGGCGACGCCCACGACATACGGCGCGGGGGCGGGGCGGCAGTAATCGTTAGAGTTGCTCGAACACAGCTGTCCCGCCCGCTGCCCTGTCCATGTCCGGTCTGCTGTTCCTCTGCCAGCGAGGTCTTTTCGACACGCGCAGTCACCTTGACTCATGTCACTCACTTGGAGGTGAGTACTTTTTCACATGCTTAAAGGTCCATCTTTCTATGGACAAGTTTTCTTTCTTCCAGATATAGAGTGTAGATAATTGAGACTTAAATTCCACTCATGGTCGATCTTGATCCCAGCCTGATCGAGAGGGAAGAGCAAGGACCTCGAACGTACGGCACGGCCCGCGCAGCCGACAAATTCACAAACGCGTCCTGACACCGTCGAACCGCAGGGACGGGCCGGGCCGGGCGGCGGGAGCGGGCGGAGAAAGGGCGGGTAAGGGTGGGAGGGGGAGGAGGAGGGGGGCTGAAAACGCTACCGCACTATCTTGAACAAACAGCGAGGCGGCACGGGCCCGCCCCGCCAGGCCCGCCCCACGACTGCGAAGCACTTCTGATTAGAGCTGACAGGGGCCTTACCGAGGTGGGCGGGGGAGGGGGGGGGCGACCGGAGGCAAAGCCCCCGCCCGCTGCGTGCTCAGCGTCCAGCACCCCGCCCCGCCCCGCCGCCGTGCAAAGTGTTATCGTTATTCTCCCGGTGTAATGCGAGGTGCCTTTTATTGCCAACCCACCTGCTGGTCCAGCGCCGCCCCGCCCCGCCCCGCCCCGCCCCGCCGCGCCCTTATAGATAACCGCAATGGGGTTGGGCAGCCGCAGGCAGGCAGGCAGGGCGCCGCCACGCGCCGCAGAGACAACATCGGAAAGGCTTAAAAGGGCGATGTGCGTGGAACGCGACCAAAGTACTCATCGTTATTGCTGCCGCAGCGCAGCGCGCGAGTGCGAGCTGAACCGGCTGGGCTGCTGGGCCGGGCCGTCACCACGACTCTGTTGCTGCAAGCTGCAACAATGTTCATCCCGACGACGCCCCGCCCTGCGCTCGGCACCCCACCCCCCCTCCTCCCTCACACCCTTCGCACAAACTCCCTCTACTACTGCACCGCGGCGGATAAAAAAAGAAAGAGAGAAAGAAAAAACTTTATGGGAAAATAAAGAAACGAATGTATCCCGCAAATCCCTGCAGTGTGCGAAAGCAATGGAGCGACGGAGCCCTTGCCCGGCCCGGCCCGGCCCGGCCGGTGCAGGTGAGCCGGGAGGGGAGGCCATAGATGTCGCGGAATGTCTTTGAAAATGTCCCCAGTTCTACAAACCGCCCGCTGGCGGGGCGGCGGCGGCGGCCAGCCGCGGCAGTAAAGCGGTGACGGCATTCGAGCGAAATTGAGTTCCTCAACAAACGGCAGTAGAGCCGTGCCAGTCCACGGCCACTGGCCATACACAGCTCAGCTATTTTAGTGTTTGAGTATTTTTAGCTTTTCGTCGAGAACTCCCGTTGCAGATTTCCGTCGATCTAATAGAAATCGTCTTCCTGATTCAACGCAAATTGCAACGAAAGGAAGAAAATTCGCCACATACCGCAAAGAATAATCGGTGCCATTTTTCAATGACGATCACAATATAAATGTGACCGGTGTGATGGCTTCAAAGCTAATGACATTAGTTAAATTTAAAATTAAAATATGTGGAGCCAAGAAATCTGGGCTAAGTAACTGGGCACACTGTTAGAAATCCTGTAGTCAGAAACAGTGGCCTCACATTCCGCACCGTAATATATTTTACGGTCGTACTGCACTTTTTTTTACGGTTCGGACTGTATTTACTTTTACAGTCAGGACTGTATTGCAAAATACAGTCCAGACCGTATTTACTTTTACGGTCTGTCCCGTTACAGTTCGGACTGTATTTAAAAATACGGTTGGACTGTACTGAGATTAACAGTCTAGCCAGTTACTGCCTGGACCATGCAGTCGGCAATAAGACTGTACCGGAGAAGGATGAAGTTGAAATTGAGTACATTCCAATACAGTCCGAACTGTACGCTCAAATACGGTCCAGACTGTGACAGACCAGACCGTAAATTGACATACAGTTTGACCGTATTTTGAAATACTGTGCTTACTGTAAATAAATATACGGTCAGGTCTGTAAAATTAGTTACGGTCTGACCGTAAAAATAAATACGGGCAAGACTGTGCAAAAATTTATTGGCCATCCTGTATGCATTTACTGTCATTTTTTCTGAGAGTGCATGGCCAATGAATTGCTACTCACCGGTGGTAAAAAATGAAAAACGCTTTTATTCAAATGCAAATTCTTTTCTGCGTGCGCGTTATGTTAAAATAGTGGCCTGTTATCCGTGCCTATCGCGTCCCCTGGTCCGCCAGCAGAAAACCAGCCTCTGCTCCGCCTTGCCGCGCCAAGAGAGAGAGGCAACTTGTACCACGCGAGCGAAGCGAAGAGTGATTTCCAAATTTAGGTAGGCGGCGCTGGCTCGGGCCGGGCCGGGGGCGGGCGGGCGAGCCAAGCGGAGGCGCGGCCAGGCGCGGCGACAAAGACTGCGCACCACGGCTGCTTGTCCCCACTTTGTATGCGGAGAGGTGTCTCGAAGTCAGCCACCTTCGAGCGGCCCGCATTTATTTACGTCTGATTGTTGATGCGCCCCTCTCAATCTGGGCGGGCAGGGGGCGGAGGGGGGAGGGGAGGGGGCGGCGACAAAGGGAGCTGCTGCTCCAGCCGCCGCCTCAAAGAACAGTCATTGCAGCGTCCCGGGCCCGGGCCGGTCGGGCGCGGCCCATGCAGTACACCCGCAGAAAACACTGACAGTCAAATCCACCCATTTCCTATTGAAAAATACTTCCATTATGCCAATAAGAAAAGTTTTCTTTTGATTTAAAAACATCTACATAGAGCGGTAGAAAATTTTCTTTTGACTTGATTGAAATTTTCCTGTAAATCCAAGGAGATAATGCAGTTTGTGCCCACATCGGCGTGTGATGACGAGTTGTTCTACAAAAACTTGGAGGACGATTATCGGCAGTTCGACGCGGACTAACAGAAAAGTCCAATCTGTTTGCACGTCGCTCAAATAACAAAGTCTCCTCTTTTCTGCGCCGCTCGACAAAGTTCAAAGTGCTGCTCGCTAGGCGTGTACACGGTAAACGTTTCCCTTGGTTTCAACGACTATCGCACGCCTGGATTCCAAGGAAGCGAACAGAACAGCATGGGCAATTCCTTGAACTCATGCAATGCGTCTTCGGAAACCAGGGGAATAACCTTTTCTTTTCTTTTTTTTTTCTTTTTCTACCGCGAACGGATCGGATATCGAACATTGTCGAGCGGTGCTCGGGGACTTGTCGGGCGTTGCGCTGCTCCCCGTCAACACTGCGCTGTGGCCGCCAGCCCAGCGCCCTGCCTGCCAGCGCCCTCCCCTCCGCCTCTGAGTATTAGATCGCGCCGTCCCGCCGCAGCGCCACCAGGGAAGTGGACCCGACCTGACCCGCCCCGCCCCGCCCCGCCCCGACCCGACCGGGGGAGAATGTTCCAACTTGGGAAGTGGCGTGAAAGGTGGCGCGGCGGCGGCAGCGGGTGGTAGAAACTTGGGAATCGAATAAAAGAAGGAGATGGAAATAGAGGTGCGTGGGGCGGGGCGGGGCGGGGCGCAACTACAGGGATGTGAGGGAGGGGCGGGGCGGGGCAGGGCGGGCGCATTATACGAGAGGAGAGGTGAAGGTGAGGCGCGAACAGCGCCGCTGCTGACGTATCATCAGAGGAGAAAAAAAAATATCCCACAACTGATTTTTTTCTTCTAAACAGGCAGAATGGGAGGGGTGCGCCTGAGCCTACTTATACAGCACACTCGTGCGTCAGCGACAGGGCTTTCTTGTCGGCCGCCATGCAAACGCCTATTAGCAGTTTTCCCGACCGCCGCGCCGTGCAGCAAGAGGAGGAGAGTGAGGGGGAGGGGGAGGGGGAGGGTGCAGGAGGCGCGCAGTGGTGACGCGCGAAGTCCTCGGCGAGGAGAGGAGCGCCTCCAGGGCGGCGGGCAGCGCCCCGGCTGCGCCTGACAGCCCGGCCTGCAGCACAACCACCGCCCCGCCACGCCACCCGCCGCCACGCCATCGCAACCGTTTTCCTGCACAGCGCTGTCGTCCTCCTAGGACTGGTGTTGGATGAGTCGCGCTGCGCTGGCAACTCCACTAGCCTTACCCAGCAAAACCCGCGGATGAGGAGGAGGCGAGGAAGAAGAGAGAGAGAGAGGGAGAGAGGGAGAGAGAGAGAGAGAGAGAGAGTCAAGAGAGGACGTGGGTGGGAGGAGGAAGAAATAAGGACAAGATTCAGGAGGAGGAACGTATTTGGCGTGGGCAGGGGCAGAGCACCCCGTAGGCCCCGTGGACGATGACGCGCCCACAACAATGGCAGCCAGTGGAGAAAAGTCACCAGCAGGTAGAGCCGCGTCGGGGCGCTCCGGCCCTGCCCTGCCCGGCCCTGCCCTGCCCTGCCCTGCCCTGCCCTGCCCTGCCCTGCCCTGCCCTGCCCTGCCCGGCGCGGCGCGGGACCCCGGGAGATAAACCAGGGCGGAAGTGCTGACCGGCGGGTGGGCGGGCCGGGCCGGGCGGCGGCGGGCGGTCACACTCCGACAAAACTCTCTCCCGCCCCGCCCCGCCCCGCCCCGCCCCGCCCCGCCACGGCCCGCACCCCACCACCCTCAAAGAGGGGAGGATGCGCCCTTGGACCGCCGGGGTACCGCACCTTTGTCATGCAAACATCGCGGGTGGCCTGCCTTCCGTCCACACAGCACAGAAAAAATTTACAAAAAATATTTGCAGACTGTGAGGAGCAAGAATAATTATTAAGTGTTTTATGAATTCGAACTTGGAGGACAAAAAAATATATATTCTGCAACACCTTTACTTAGTGCCCACGACGCGTCTCTTTGTGCATTTCCCCCCCCCCCCCCCCCCCCCCCGGCCTTGACGAGCACCTTATCTGTGAGCCCGTCAGTCGTCACCACCCCCCGCAGGATCGAGTGGTGGTGAGGAGGGGCCGGGCGGCTGCACCGGGACGGCCCCAGGTGCCCCGCCCCCGCGCGCCCCCACCCCGCCCCACCCCGCGGATCCAAACGCAATACGTATGAGTGCTCGGCTCGGCTCGGCACGGCACGGCTCGGCTAGGCTCTGCTCGGCTCGGCGCATCAGCCGCAGAGCACCGCGCGTGTACCTGTCTATGGCGCACCGCACTTGTGTTCATACATCGGCACATCGCAGACCCGCAAGTGTATGAATGTCGCCAAACATGTACGATGTGCAAATTTCAATACGTATACTTGTCTCCAGTCAGGAAACACACACTTCTCTGGGTGTACTCATCCAAATAAGGAGCAGCGCCTGGCCTGCCCTGAACTGGGACACGCTCCGGCAGGAACTGCCCTCATACCTGCAACGAGACAGAAAAGAAAATTAGTCGAATGAAATCAGGTGATAAAAATATCTACAGTAAATAAGTACGGGCCGGCGTCCTAACTATCTAGTCCGAGACTATTACGTAAAATTACGGACAGATCAAGACTTCGGGACAAATAAATCTATGGAACGTGGAAGCCATTTTATAAGTATCAAAATTAAAATCTAATTCCGCGGAGGCGTTTTCTCGGTGTACAGTCTTACGTGAACCGTCATGTGGGCGGGTTCTTTTTTCCCCCCTCTCCGACGTGCGCGACAAGCAGTAGGCCCGCAGGCAGGACGTGTCGGCGGCGCCGAGCCGAGCCGAGCCGAGCCGAGCCGGGGATTAGCCGGGAGTGAGCCGCTCGCACACCGCCTTCTCGCACGCTCTAAACTCAACCGCCCGCGATGACTAGGCAAACAGTCCCGCGAGCGAGGAGGGCGGGGCGGGGCGGGGGGGGGGGGGGGGCACGCTGCTCCACCACGTCACGTGCGGAAACAGAGCCTTTTCGCGAGCGTAAGTTCTGCAGGAGCCAGGTTGGATACTGGAGACCCGACGCCCCCCCCTTAGCTCTACCTCGCCATCTCCCTCCCTCCCTCTCTCTCTCTCTCTCTCTCACTCTCTCACTCTCACTCTCTCACTCTCTCACTCTCTCACTCTCTCACTCTCTGCCTCTCGCCCTCTCTCTCTCGCTCTCTCTCTCTCTCTCTCTCTCTGAGCTCCAGGGAGCGCAGCAGCTGAACCCCTGCCGGCCCGTAGGTAGGCCAGCCCGCACGGCTCTGATGCAACACTTCGCAAGGATTGCCTAACCACCAGGCGCCCCGCCCGACTCGGGTATAATAAGAGATTCTCACGAGGATCGGGGCGACTCGACACCTCGAGACCGGAGCGGGCCGGGCCGCGCCACCGCTGAGTCCTGCCGGAGCTTTTGGCCCCCTCAAGAGTGTGTGTGTGTGTGTGGGGGGAAGCGATTACTGCGGGTGTAAGTAGAGGAGGCGAGAGAGGAATGAGGAGACAGTGGGAGCACGAGAGAGAGAGAGAGAGAGAGAGAGAGAGAGAGAGAGAGAGAGAGAGGAGGGGAGATGTGATGGGATTTTGGTTCCGTGACCGACCGCCCGACTACGGGCTCTGGTGTAAACCGGTCCGGCCGGGCGTGGCGCCGCTGTTGTTCAATTCCGTACACAGTGAAAAACTTACCGCCTGCGGCCCGGCCTTGGCCCGGCCCGCCGCAACGCTAGTCCACACAAACACTGGAGTTGCGAGCATTTCACTGACATTTTTGCGATGTCTTTTACACTCGCGCGGGGCAAAAGGCAACGTTACGGAGGGCTAATTAGCAGACTGCAGTGCCAAGTTGTTGGATGCGCTAGACATTTGCCATTCTAATATTTTAAGTAGTTGTTGGATGAGGGTGAGACCAGAGGGTAGAGGAAAATGGAGAAGCAGTGCTAGGTCAGAGAGAGAGAGAGAGAGAGGGGGGGGGAGGGCCCAAGCAGGCAGTGGTGGCATGAAGTTCCTTCTCGTTTTTCCAGTGAGGGTGAGAACCGGTGAGAACTTGCAGGCGCAGGTCGTGAGGGGGCGGCTGCACGCGGCTGCACGCGGCTGCACGCGGCTGCACGCGGCTGCACGCGGCTGCACGCGGCTGCACGCGGCTGCACGCGGCTGCACGCGGCTGCACGCGGCTGCACGCGGCTGCACGCGGCTGCACGCGGCTGCACGCGGCTGCACGCGGCTGCACGCGGCTGCACGCGGCTGCACGCGGCTGCACGCGGCTGCACGCGGCTGCACGCGGCTGCACGCGGCTGCACGCGGCTGCACGCGGCTGCACGCGGCTGCACGGCCCGCACAGTGTTGCGCCCCGTTTGGCCCGGCCCCCGACCTGCCGGCGAGAATAAACCGCAGGAGTGACCTCGATCGTCGAGACTGCGGGGGAAGTGGCATCTACATTCCTCCCCTGGGGTATTTAACCTCGGCAAAGAATGCGCAAAGAACTGGAGCTGGGGGAGGGGGGAGTCAAAAAGGGCGATGAAAGTGTTGGAGTGAGAGAGAGAGAAGGGGAGCAGGCGCCGAGCCGTTCCGAACAAGTTTGCGCTCCACCAGAGAACCTCCCCCCCCCTTCCCCGGCAGATCGAGATGTTATACCCTTTTGGCGGCCACGCGGATTATCAAAGCGGCGTGATTGGCGCACGATGCGACCCACTTTTGTAGTCAGAGGGACAAAACTTTTCGGTAGGTGCAACAATTGCTCTGTCCCGTATTGAGTATTGTTTGACGACTGGCTGGCCTGGCCTGGCTGAGTTAGAAAATGAATACTCTTTTGGGCGCTTGTAACAACTTGATTTCTCAGCGCTCAATACAATAAAAATCACACTCCCGTTATTACTCTCAGGTTAGTAGCGCCTGCTGCGTGGCGGTTAGGCAACGCGCCCGACACAGCTGCAGTGCAGCCTGTCTATCCTCGACATCGCGGGCGGACTGCACGGGGCGACTTGAGAGGGGAAAACAAGGGGATGCCAACTTCCTCCTTAATCTACCTCGCTCTCGTAATAGACATAAAATTTGTTCACAACAGCGAGATTCATAACTCTTCAATTTGCAGTGGAGGCGACCACGTTCGATTTATTCCAGTCTTCGGGGGCGGCTTAGCGACCGTCTCCGCCCCCTCCGCCGCCACTACCGCACTGGGGAGGGAAAGACAAAGTGAAGCAGCAAGGCGAGGTGTGTGCGTGCGCGCGCGCCAAGTCCAGGCCACCAAAATGAAGTGTCCTGAGTCAACAGCTGCCTTGTAGCGCGCAGCAGAGGGAGGCGGGGCCGGGACTGGGGGAGTGCGGACGCGCAAAAGGCCTTGCATCCATATACATGAGACATCCAGGTAAATGAATGAGGAAGTCTGCTGTAGTCCCAGCCCAGCCCCGGCAGCAGCCACCAGCCACACCCCGTCCCCCGCTCGAGCTCAAGCTGCTGCAGTGACCAAATAAAGCGATAGGCCCGCCCCGTCAGGGTTACAGGAAGAAATGTCACAAGAAAAAATGTCCACAAAAATGACGTCCGCAGAAATGGAACGTCCGGCCAGAACAAAAGGCCGGAGAAATTAATTGTCCAACAAAATCGAGTCCAAATTTTTCTATGGCCACAATTCAAACGTCCAAAGAGATAAAACATCAACCATCAACCATCAACCATCTTCCTCATACCTCCAGCTCCTCTGATGCCGCCACTACTCCCGTCAGTCGCTTCAAACTGACGCTTGAAAGCTTGCTCACAGAGAGTGTTCAGCAGAAACTAAAACGACGCATACCGCGTCGCCCAAAGTGATAGACTTTCCGTCATTACGGAATTTACGGTGCGGACTAAATATCAATCTCTGCTCGCTGGCAGGCCGACTCGCATCGACGCAGCGGCCGTTTGAGGAACATTCGGTCGCCTATTCCGGCGGATGGGTCCGGGCTGGGCCGGGCTGGGCCGGGCGGCGCGGGCGAGGCCTTGCTCAGGAGGGACTTTGCAAGGGCTGACCCATAAAACTTGCCAGAGTGGTCCTAACTTTCACGGCGACGCCGCTCATCAGGGGGGGATCTCCTTCTGGACAATGCCGCCGCCCGCCCGCAACCTCCTATGCCCATTTCCTGCCATTCTCTCTCCCGCTCTCGCTCCCTCTCTCTAATTCCCTCATTCTCCTCCCCCGCTCTTCTTATCCTTTCCTGCCTCCGCTCTCCTCTCTCTCACAAGGGACATGGCGAAGTCGTATCTCCTCTCTCTAAGATGGTTAACCAAAGAGTCTGGTCAGGCGACAAGAAGAGCGCCTGGAGCTCATCACAGGCGCCTTCCGCCGCGCCCCCGCCCCGCCCGCCCGTCCAGGCTGCAAAGTAATCTTTCTTTTCGGTTACCCGATAAAAAGCAATGCGACTCCATTTACAGAGAAGGGACTATCGCTAAGACTCATTAAGTATTGTGAAAAGAGCTTACCACAACTAGTTACTACTCACTTCGTCGGATTGCGCGGAGGGTTAACTTCAAAGCTAAGCCATGTTTTATTCTAGTACCAAAAATTCTGATCTATTAAAAAGGAAAATAACGTATCTTCTCCTTGTCTAAAAACAACAAAAATGATGATTTTACAGCCTCGATTCGTAAGATAACAGAATGAGAATATTCTAATTCCACGCTGTGGCTTAAGCCGTTCAAGAGATAGGAGGGGCCGGGGCGGGTACCCCTGCAGCAGGTACGCGTGCCCCTCCCGGTGCAGCAGGCAGGGGCGCCAACGCGCTAACAGCTAATAGATGGCCATGCGGCGCAGGGTTACCAAATAAAATTATAATGCGCCATTATGTGGGCTATTACTGGCAGGCTTACCGCCCTCCTCAGGGTGCGCCCGGGGGCGGCGGCCGCATCCGTCCGGGTGAGGCGGGGCGTGGCGGCGGGGTGTGGCGGCGGGGTGGGGCGGCGGGGTGGGGCGGCGGGGCGCCGCCAGGCCAGGGCGGAGCGGAGCGGCCCAGGCGGTCACGACATAAGACAGATAGAGCGGAGCGGCGCCTACAGGCACGATCCATCACATCACGCTGTTTGCGTTTCATTGAGCGACCACCAGACGGCGCTTCATCTGTTGAGTGAGCGCGTTAAGGCGCCCGTCCCGGCCCGGGGTGGGCATATCAGAGGGGAGACAGGCGGGCGGATAAAAAAGGAAACGGCGTCTCCAGCAGCAGCAGCGGGAGCAGCAGCGTGGGCAGCAGCAGCGGGAGCAGCAGCGGGAGCAGCAGCGTGGGCAGCAGCAGCGGGAGCAGCAGCGGGAGCAGCAGCAGCGAGAGCAGCAGTCACATTGAACAATGAGCCGCTAAGCAGCAGCAAGGAGCGGGCGGGGCCGGGCCGGGCTTCATTAGAGACTCGGGCCCGGCGCGGCGCGGCCCGGACCAGCCAAGGGATTACGAACGAGCGACTAATGAGAGATAACGCTATCAGGAATCCGAAACTCAAGCAGCAGAGGAGCGGGCAAAAGAAAGGACGCGCTCGGGAGAAACAGGAAAGACTCCTCGTGGCGACCAGGCAGCCAGCAGGCAGCAGGCGCTGCAGGTAGACTGCTCGCGCGCAAGGCGAGGGGGGCGAGGGCCCCCGCAGGTCCCGCAGGTCCCGCAGGTCCCATGGCCCCTGGCCTGGCCCCCGCCGCCCCCGGCACGGCAGGCACGGGTCGCGAGCGGGGCGCGGTAATCAGGAAATATGCCATCAGCAGCCGCGCCGCGCCGCACCGGGGCTATCTGCGCCGCTCCACGCCTCGTCGGGCCGGCCGCCCCGCGCCGCCCCGCGCCTCCAACGAGACTTATGTGCAGGTCGCGCTAGGTCCGCTCCACGGGGACACCCTGCTGGCCCGCCCTACCCCGTCCCGTCCTACCCCGCCTCACCCCGCTCGGCCCCGCATCCTCGCCGGTGGTGGAGGCCGGGCCGGAGGCCATGCGAAGGATCACCGCAACTTGCAAAACGTCGGACCCGATCGGGTTTGGCGCTCTCATTACGGTAGTGTGCGGAGGGGCTCAGCGGCAGCGGGGCCGGGGGCGTGGGCGGGGACGGCGCCGGGGGCGGGGGCGGGGGCGGGGCGGGGCGGACCGGCGGCGGCAGAGGGGCGGCGGCCACGCGCCGCCCCGCCGGGGGGCTTAAGGGCCGGGACGAGCATGAACCAGGCGCATGGCTCGGCCCCGACTCACGCACCAGGTGGCCGGCGATGCGAGCGAGCCGATCTGCGCGACTGCCCCACCCCGCACCTCCCCGCCACGCCCCGACCCGCCACGCCCCACCCCGCCCCACCTGCGCACTCCCTGCTGCTGCCTGGTTTTGCCCGCGGCCCCACAGTGGCGTCAGGGGATGAGCCTAAAAGGGAAAGCCCAAGAGTCTGGCGGTGTAAAATTGGCCCGGATCAGACCTGCGCCTGACGCACCCGTACACCAGCAGGCCCGCCCCGCCCCGCCCCGCCCCGCCCCACCGGCCGTAAGCCCTGCCCAGCCGTCCAGAGACAATAGGCTTAGCGCGGGCCCCGGCCAGGCCCGAGGCCCAGCCACGCCAAATCAGCGGCCGAGCACGACGCCGGCAAAAACCACGAGTCAAATCTTATTTGCTACTGCTCATCTAATTTCAGGAAAAATCACACACGCGCGCGCGCTATCAGACGTGTTCGACTGGCGCACAAAGACAAGTGTTGAACAAAAATGCTGAATACTTTGAGCGGCTTGGCTGAAAAATACAATGTTGCCAACTTGAAAGTTATAAATGGTAACCACGAAGCACTTTCAATGAATTTCAAATGTCTACGAGGTTTAGAAACATGAAGGAACTGGTTCGTGAAGCGAGCTGCTGCTGCTGCTGGAAAGGTAATTTGAGAGAACCAGACCTAATTCAACGCCTCTGTCCGCATTTGCTTATGGAGTGCGAAGAAAGGAAGAAAAAGAGAAAGGGAGAAAGGAGGACGCAAAGAATGAAAGAATGAAACAGAAAAAGAAAGGGACACGGCAAGGATGGAAGAGTACCTGGCTACCGCCCTCACACCATTCCCTTCCCCACCTCAATTCGTCCGAGTCTCACACGGGAGCGAGCTTCATGAATAAATTACCTCCGCTGGTTGTATCCGCTTGAAAAAGTCAATTTGAGCCCCGCACGCTCCACACTCCACACCGCCCCAGTACTTTCACTAATTTAGACATCCCAGATGAGTTTGCGACACGTATGGCGCCGGCCGGGGCTGGGGAATAAGCCAGCAGCAAGCCTTGCTCGGCGCCCGCCTGCTCAGTGCGACCGCACCCAGCACGAAGTGGCGACTTCGTCCAACCTGCCAAGATTTGCTCTGGAGTAGTTTCAGCACCATCATTTTGACAACAAGGATCCTCCTAAACTGTAATATGTGAAAATGAAAACTTGGGTACACACCGCATAATAAACCGGGTGTACCTATTGGTCTGACAGCAGTTGTCAAATGGGCAGGTTTACAGCACTTCTAGTACGCAACGCATTTCCTCGACATCAAGAAGGTCCGCGTTATGCACGAGCAAGGGCATGTTAACACGCAGCAAGCACAAAGTCGTTCCGCCGGCTGTCCTCGCCACCCGGGCGGTGCGGCCCGGTCCAGAATGTCCGCGCCCCAAGGTGAAGGAGCACACGTAATTCAGGACCCCTAGGCGGGCGGGGTAGAGTCGGGCGGGGGGTGGAGTAGCGTGGGGTGGGGTGGAGCGGGGTAAGGGTGCAGGGCTGCAGGGCCCGCGCAGAGCTGGGCCGGGGCCAGCGACCAGACCAAGGGCAGGGCTGAGCCACATGATGGACGGGGTGGAAGCGAGAGGAGGGAGAGGGAGAGGAAGGGGGAGAGGGAGAGAGAGGGAGGGGGGAGAGAGAGAGAGAGAGAGAGAGAGAGAGAGAGAGAGAGAGAGAGAGAGAGAGATGAGGGAAGCGTGGGAATAGGTGGGGAGTGGCGGGGAGGGGGAGGGGGATGGCGAGGTACGGCACAGAAGAGAGGACTGTGTGCAGGAGAGAGGAGAGGAGAGGAGAGGAGAGGAGAGGAGGAGAGGAGAGGAGAGGAGAGGCGCGGGGGCGGGGAGGGTCAGCAGCGCGAGTCGCGAGAGCGAAAGGGCGGCACGGGTGATTCAACACGCCTCCCTCTGTCATCAATAAGCTCAATTTTACGAGCCAGAATATTCATTCATTCGGTCGTTGCGGAAACAGTCATCCTGTCTCTCTCTCTCTCTCTCTCTCTCTCTCTCTCTCTCTCTCTCTCTCTCTCTCTCTCTCTCTCTCTATTTTTGCAGGTCGAGTCTCTGAGGGCCGTGCAACGGCGCAAGCCGTGTGTGTGTGTGAGAGAATGAGTGTGCGGTGCGCGAGAGCGAACGTGGGAGCGGGCGGGGCGAGGTAGGGCGGGGCGAGGTAGGGCGGGGTGCGGTGGGCGGGCGGAGGTTGAGTAGTGCGAGTTTGTCACTGCCGCCCCGCGCAGATAGACAACGGGACGGTGTACAGCGGCGCGCTGGCGCACCAGACCAGGATGGAGAGCAGGAGAGAGGGCGGGGCGGGCACGCAGGCACGCAGAAGTGTCACACAGGGCTGCACACGGTGGTGTGTGTGTGAGTGTGTGTGAGGGGCGTTAGGTCGGCCCCGGCCCAGCCCAGCCCGGGCCTAGCACCGGCCCACAGTGCAGTGTTCAAGTGCCTGCATACCAAGCCGGGTCAACCCCCTGCCCGCCCCAGACCACCCCGCCCAACCCCGCCCCGCAGAAGGTATTCGCTGCAAAGCGACACGGCAGCAGCAGCAACAGCAGCAGCAACGCATTTAGGCAAAAACGTGGTATGCCTCGTCCCGCACCGGTGGTGGGGCGGGGCGTGGCGGGGCGTGGCGGGGCGTGGCGGGGCGTGGCGGGGCGGGGCGTGGCGGGGCGGGGCGCTACTGACCATGCGGCGTCGCGCTGCATTCCTCGCCAGCTCCCCCCCCCCCCTCAGCAGGCCACGCGTGGCGACGCGACGATCCCCTCCCCTCCCCCCCTCCACGCCCCTCCTTGCCCCTTCAGCCGCTCTCTCCTGAGAGATGGGGATAAGCTGGTTATTGTCGGCGGCTCCAGTCCCTGCTACAAAGCCCCAATCCCCCCCCCCCCCCCCCCCCCCACCTCTCCGCGCTCCTTGAGACGGGAACACACAGCTCGCGCCCCGCCCCGCCCCGCCCCGCCACTTCTCGCCGGAAGCAGATGCAACTGTCACCCATCACATCCCGCCCCCGTGCCTGCGCAGCGCTGCGCTCGCAAGCTCCACACCGTCGTCCAAACTGTGCGGAATTCAAACTTGGCTCTACGCTGTTCCTATACCCATGTTCCCCCCTCTTCCCCTCACCGCCACACAACACTTCGGAGTAGACACCGCACCGAGGTTAGGCATCAGCAGAGTTACACAAAAGCTTCTTTTCTTTGGGTTAGAAACGGATTTCAGTGTGTGTGGGCTGGGGCCGTTGAGGCCAAATCGATCTATAAGCATACATACACGCCCTTAACGCTCCTCCAGCCCGTCGCGAGCCCCCTTTCTGTCTCTCTCTCACTCACACACACACACACTCTTTCTCTATCTCGCTCTGCATGTGCTGGCGGCACGCGGCACGAAGCACAGTTTGCAACAATGTTCGGGTTGGGTCGGGGGGAGGGGGGGGGGGCGGTCAGGGGTATCCAGCCCGTTAGGGGGTGTGGGCGGGGTGGGGCGCGGGTGCGAAGGCGGAATCACTCAGTACATTTAGCCTGGGAAACAGCGCAGCCCGAGTCCCCGCGATAAGGGCGTAACGAATAGCCGCTGGAATGTGACCACCTGGAGTCGTGCTGGAGCGCTGGAGCGCAGAGGGTCCCGGTCCCGACACATGCTCGGCTCAGCACGGACATTAACGCACCGTCCACCTAGTCCCCAGGGGCCTGGCCTGGCCTGGCCTGCCCTCTGCTGCAGGACCGCGCCGCGCGAGCGGGGAATAATAGAGCGGCACAAATAACGGCGCGATCTTTACTGGATCTGCGCCATCACGGTAAAACACAAGAGCAGAGGCCCAGGGGAGACGGAAGAGTCTCACTAAATGGAAATGAAATGATTTTGTCGAAGATGAAAGAGGCAAGTTTTTTTTTCGCTGGGCTGAAAACACCCTCTGGTTAAGATCTTCGTAAATTTATTACATGGAAAAAATTCGGGTCTAGCGGGCGCGCCGCTGTCTCCCACACGGGACCCAGATCCCACGCGACCTTCAAGGGCGTGCCTTCGCACCTTGTGTCCAAAATCAAAGTGATACAGGGTCAAACGTTCCTCCGCGAAAAAAATCACCGTGGGTCTGCGCAAAGTACATAAAATATTTGCTGCGCATACATATATACGAAGAAAAAAAACTCTAGTTGTAGACCTCTCTGTTCCCCGCACGGCAAGGGGGCGCTGTCGGCGTCTACTGCCCGCGGCCCGGCCCGGCCCAGCCCGGCAACCCGGCATACACCACAGCGCTGGGCGTGGCGGCCCCGCCAGGAAATGTGGACGATTCTTTACTTGCCACCGTTTGGCCGAGCTCGAGCTGGGCTGCCTGGTCTTGCTGCCGCTGGCCCGGCCCCCCACATCCGTCCCGCCCCCGCCGCCCCCGCCCCCGCCCCCGCCCCCGCCACCCCCCTCCTCGCCTCCACCGAGTCGTTTTCATCCGTCGCCGGCTCAAGACCTTCTTCCCCCAATGCCATGCCATGACATCACCCCCAGCTTCTCCTCCGCTCAGAAATTTCTGACGGAATGTAATTGCGCTTCAATCCGTCTGATGTTGGGTCCAGTTCAGCGACTGAAAGGCAGACGGAAACTTTCAGAAGCCATAAGCAGTGAGCTGCTGGAGGGAAATACTTGGTGCCGTAGTTGCCAACGTGTCGCTGCGATATTGCAGGGCCGTTATTTGAGCATATTGTGCCTCAGCTTATTAACACGCTCGGGTCCGCAGCTCATCCCCTCCCCCCCCCCCCCCCAAATCCTCCTCTCGCTTTGTCTCGCTTTCATAAATTCCCTTCCTTCTCCGCCCCGTCTCCCAAGCAGCCAGTCCCATAATTTATCTGTCGCTCCCGGGCCCGGCCCGGCCCGGCCCGCCTCCCGACCTTGCATTGACTCATAACGTATCTGTAACCTTGGTGATTCATGGCCCCAATTACGAGCCGGTGGAGTGATGACGACCGGAGCAGGGCGCGCCGAGCCTCGCCTCGCTCATAATCACAAGTTTTCCCCCTCGCCCGCCCGGCCCCGGCCGCCCTTATTGGCGTGGTAACCCGCCGATGTAACGGGAGCTTGCTGTCATCGATGCGAGAAATTCTTGTCATAGTCCCCGTGATTGTGTGTAAGGACACACACGGTGCCACGTGGCAACACAAGGCTGTACTCGTGTGCAGTACTGCCTTGTTACGGGCTTTCACCGTGAGCTTGGCCATGCGCTTGTAAGATGAAGTGAGCAATAAGCCAGGCACACAGAGGCAACAGTACTACTCCATACAGTGAGAGACTGTTCGCACAGTCAAGTTATTGAAATCTGACCAACTTTTAGCCGGTTGGAGTCAAATTTTTCTCAAAATTCAAATACAACAAAACTTGAATTGCCGAAAGATAAGTAACTATAGTCAATAATTAATGTTTCGATTTTCAAATTCTTTCTTTCAACTCGCAATTACGAACAATTCAACCGAGCCTCTTCATTTCGACTATTTTAAAAATCGTACAATGAGGATATTAATTTCGTAAGTCTGCCTCGCTGGGCCGGGCTGGGCCGGGCTGGGCCGGCTGCATAGCGGCTCGTATGAATCAATCCCGGAGGCGGGGGGCGGGGCGGGGCGGGGCGGGGCGGGGCGGGGCCTGACTCGTGACTCATTAGGATGATTCATGCAGTCAGGAGCGCAGCAGGCGCCGCGCGCAGCGTCGCAATTACACGTCTTGTGGCCCGGCGAGTAAATCAGACGCGCCAGCTCGCTGTTTGAGTTGCGCCCCGCAGTCATATGTGGAGAGAGAGAGAGAGAGAGAGAGAGAGAGAGAGAGAGAGAGAGAGAGAGAGAGAGAGAGAGAGAGAGAGAGAGAGAGAGAGAGAGAGAGACAGAGAAGGCGTAGGCACTAAAGGGTAGCGCGTAGTGTTTGCCGTTTGGCGGCATACGGAGCCGGCGCGTGCCTGGGGCTCATTCTTTCAACACGTGAGTCGCGAGAGAGAGAGACAAAGAGAAACAGAGAGAGAGAGAGAGAGAGAGAGAGAGAGACAGAGAGAGAGAGAGAGAGAGAGAGAGAGAGAGGAGCGCTGCTTACACCTCACGACTCCCGCTCTCATCAACGCCGCCACCTTAATACACCGCCTCCCTCACGCCGCCAACTTGTGCGGCGTTGTAACATAATAACGCCGAGAATTCTTGAGGAGGAAGTTACGTTCGACGGAGCAGGGAGCAGGACCAAGCGGGCTGCATGTGAGCACGGCTCGCCCGCGCACACTCTGAACGCATCCGAACAGTACGGGATGAAGAACTGCACATGACGAACAGCGCACAACAAATGAAGAGGCACGCTTGCTCGCAGAGAAAGACGCCATTCCGTTGTTGTTCAACTTAACTTATTTCTAGACTGCTAAGTAGCCGTTCCAAGTCCTATATCTTTCCGACGGCACAGCGGCGCCTTGTCGCTTTCCCAGCCCAGCAGCGCCGGAGCCAAAACGCGGCTGAACGTGCAGTGCAGGGGGTCAGGCCGTTAATCCACCTGTGCTGTGCTGCTATCAGCATTCAGAGCCAGACTTGCAGCTAATCAGATGATGGCACGGGGTAGGAGGGGAGGGGAAGGCAGGGCAGGGCAGGGCGCCCTCTCCGGCGCCTCCCCGGCGCGGCGCCCGCCCAGACCTCTGCCACGGCGCCGGCCCCTGCCCGCACTCTTAAAATTTACGGTGATTTTCACAAAGCTACGGTGAACCCTGCAGCACTGAAAACACGGTGAATTTTCACCGTAAGCTGGCACCAGTGAATGTCACTGTAAGCTACGGTGAATCAGGGTGCATCACCGTAGCTTACAGTGACATTCACCGTAGCTTACGGTGAAAATTCACCGTAAGCTACAGTGCTGCAGGGTTCACCGTAGCTTACAGTGAAAATCACTGTAAGCTTTTATTAGTGCGCGCCCCTGCCCGCGCCCCTGCCCGCGCCCCTGCCCCGCCCCTGCCCGGCAAGGTGCGCCCTCACCGTTCGCACTTGCGCACTTTGCCGCGCTATCCTGCTACAGCACGCTCCTTCCAACATTTTCCCCATTATTACTTTTCTTCCCCCCGTCGATTTTGTCAAATTTCTCTTTCCTGCCCTGCACAGTTCCGGTGTACACCGCATACACATACCTAGCCCGCTCACGAGTGCCCCACCCTGTGCTGCCAGGCCCCACCCCGCCACGCCCCACCCCGCCACGCCCCACCCCGCCACGCCCCACCCCGCCACGCCCCACCCGCTCCTCCTGTCGCGCGGCGATACTTTGTTTAAAATGCGGCGCCTGGCATCGCCACTTTATCAATCAACTTGGGGCTCCGCCTGCTACAATCAATCGCGTTAGAAGGGTCCTTCCCTCCCCCTTGTCTCCCCCCCCCCTCTTGTGTCAGCCACACGGGCGGAGGGGTAGCGCCACTGGCGGTAGAGGTGGCATCAAGCACGATGATATGGCGAACAGGTAAGCGGAAAAAGGGCGTCGCAGAACGCAAACACGAACCCTTCCTTGCACAGTGAGAGAGAGAGAGAGAGAGAGAGAGAGAGAGAGAGAGAGAGAGAGAGAGAGAGAGAGAGAGAGAGAGAGAGAGAGAGAGGGGGAGAGAGAAAGGGGGACAAAGCAAGGAGAGGCGTCACGATATTCGGTAGTGCGTGGCGCCGGGGGATCGCGGCGGCAGCGCCATGGCAGGCGAGGCGCCGACAGCATCGGAACACCACGCACGTCCGCGGACTCATCGACTGCCAGCCCCACACCACCGGTCCCCGCCCCGCCCCGCCCCGCCCCGCCCCGCCCCCACCCCTTTATATTGCGACCCTCCCCCCTCGCCCCCGCCCGCCGGCCGTCCCCAGTGGCCAGCGCCCCCGGCGGACACGACCGTCCACATATCAAAGACCGCAAATTAAAAGTGAATGGGTACCTTCACGGACCGTTCATAATTGATTTGCAGCAGAGGCAGCTTCGAGCGAAAGAGGTGGGAGGGGGGGAGGGAGAGGGTATTGGAAGTGGGTGGTAAAAGCAAGGGGAAGGTGGAGCGCACGCAGGGAGGGGGGGGGGGGGGTACGGGGATAGCGGGGTTCAATGCCGTAAAAGCGGCCCGCGTGGATTGTCATGCAGTGATTTACCACATTCTGCCAGGCGCGGGGCCGGGCGGGCATGGCTGTTGCGTTTGCTACCAGCAGCGCGGCGCAGCGGCTCGCAGTGGCGGCACCAGCACAGCACCAGGGACGCCGGCCGGAATTTTTCATTCGCGGCTAATGCACACACATAGCAATCGGGATGGGGATGGGAGCAGGGGTCGGAACACAGGAGGGCACGGGAGGACAAAACTTGATAATATTTGTGCTTGCGAAAAATAAAATGAGTAAAGAGTAGCAGACGACTCGCTTCCCCCGGGCTTTTTGGGGGGCAGAGAATAGAATGGAGAGAGTTGTGAAAGAACCGATGAAAAGAGCGAGACAAGCAAAGCGAGGACCACAAACACACACATGCACACACACACACAAACTAGACAACGCACAAAACGTAGAACAGAAAAAGTGAGAGAGAGGGAAATGCATTACTGCACAGGCCACTTGATCGCACAGCAGCACAAGCTTCCACGGCGGAGCAGAGCGCAGACGTCGATATATTAAATTGTTACAAGATAAACGGACGCGCGGGACAGCGGCGGAAGCGCGCGCGCGCTGGACATCGAGGGGGCGGAAGTGGACCGGGAGGGGCGGAGGAGGGGGGAGAGGGGGCGTAGAGGGGGGGAGGGGCGCAGGCTGCCGCGCGCCTTGCTCAATTGGGAAGCGGCGCCACCGCCGCGCGCAGGAAATGGTCTAAGCATCGACAAAGGCGACTTAGACGTAAACTTTTGCGCGAAATGAACTCGCCCCCCCCCCCCCCATCCCCCGTGCAGACCCGGCAGGCAGGCAGGCGGGCAGCCTCCGCCCCGACGAGCTTTCGTAAACATAGTTTCCCCGCGCTGCGAAAATCGGGGCGGGATGACCGGGGCGGGGGCGGGACGACGGCGAACGGGCCAGCATCGGCTGCGGGGCGGAGCGGGAACTGGGGCGATGTAAAGATACGAGCGGACAAGCCACTGGTGGCGTGCCGGGGCGGGGCGGGGCGGGGCGGGGCGGGGCACACACTCGGTCCAGCGCGGCGGGAGGCGAGAGGCTGGCAAGAGGCATTGGGAGAGGCTCAGCAGTCAGAGAGCCCGGGCCGGGTCGGGTCGCATACAGGAGTGAGTGCGGTCACCTGCCAACTGCACTGCGGGCTGGGGGAGGGGGAGGATGACGAAAGGGGCCTGCAGGAGGGTCTGCAGGAGGGCCTGCAGGAGGACCTGCAGGAGGACCTGCAGGAGGACCTGCAGCGGTGAGGGCGTGTGGCGCCGGGCCGGCTACACCTGTAACCGTGTGGACGGACGCGATAACGGCACGGGCCTGCAGGGCGGGCAGGGCCGCCATCCATCTCTCTCTCTCTCTCTCTCTCTCTCTCTCTCTCTCTCTCTCTCTCTCTCTCTCTCTCTCTCTCACTGTCTCCTGCTCTGTCTCTCTCCTTCTCTCCCTCTCCGGCACAAAATCCCTCTGTACGACTCTCTTGCGTGGCGGGAGCCAGGTATCTCCGACCATACGCGGCTGGGCTGCATTCTGCTTTGGCCCGCCATGCCATGCCGGTCGGTTGGCGGCATCTTCGGAAGGAGTGCGGATTTTCTTGCGCTCCTCCCTCCCCTCCCCTCCCCTCTCCTCCCTCACCGCACGGCACCACCGGGGGAGCGGGCCGGGCAGGGCGCTGCAGGGCCCTGCAGGGCCGGGCGAGCCACACAGTGCGGAACGGGCCATAGCAGGAAGAGACTGGCAACAGGAAATTACAAGACTAACTCAGAGCGGGAGACTGTCAGAGGCGTCGTCGGCGCCAACCGGCCCGCCCCGCCCCGCCCCGCCCCGCCCCGCCCCGCCACCACCGTCGAGCTTCTTCGCTTCGCTTCGCGCAGCCTCCATCAATTTTCAAAACCTGTGGCGGGCCGAGGCGAGCGGGGGGCAGCGGACAGCGGCACGGCGACAGACCACCACCAGGCCGGCCCGGCCAGGGCACGCAGATCCGTTTCTCCTCATTTGTGACACAGGCCCGTTCCCTGTCAATACTCCAACTCAAGCAAACACTGCGGGGACGCGCGGCGGGGACGGGGGGAAGAGGGGAATTCGCCTGGTGATCGCGATAGCAGCACGCGGGGGGTCGCGTAGGGAAGGGAGCGAAGGGGCGGGGCGGTGGGGTATAAAGCGAAAGAGGGAGGAGGGGTGACGTTCCATATTTTAATTTGCCTCGACTTTGAAGACATGATATGAGAGCAATGCACGTAGAGAGTTTTAGCTCGCTCGCTCGCTCCCTCCCCCCCTCCCTCCCCACGCCCTACGCACATGCGAGGCAGGAGGAGGGGGCGAAGCTCGGGCTTATTCCTTCATATCGCCTCGTGGATTTATTTTAAGTTTCCGCCACCCCCAAAAGAAAATCGGGGATGGAAAAAAAAGGAAACATTTTTTTTTCCAGAGGGAAAGACAAAGAAGGGGAGCTAGCTGAGAAGGGAATAAGGGGTGTTGGTAGGGGACCGGGCGGGGCGGGGGCGCGGTGGGGGAGGCGGTGACGTGGGTGGGAGGGCTAACGTAGTCACCAGATAGTGCTCTCTTCCTGTGCGCGAGCAATTTTTGATATGGCGACCCGTGGGGGTGCGGCGGGTCCCAACCCCGCGCCAAAGGGGATGAAGATCGTGAGGGCGGGGCGGGGCGGGTGGGGTGGGGGCGCGTAACGACAGGCGTCTTCTGGGGCCCGGGCGGGCGGGGCGGGCTGTGCCGAGCAGGGCGCGGCGGGGCGGGCGGGGAGCAGCGCGGCTTCGGTCCCATCCACCAATAACATTATTTTACTCCGGCCGCCGAAAAGCGTGTCCTCTCCTACCTGAGCTCAGCTCGGTCGCGGCGGTAGCGGTACACCCTCCGGAGCGGCGAGCGGTCTCCCTCAAAGATCACAGCGGCGTCGACATGAGCAGGCAGGCGGGCAGGCAGGCGAGGTGCGCTGGCGTGCCTGGCGCGCTAGCCTCAGGCCGGGTGCTGCCCGCCCGCTGCCCGCACGCTGCCCGCCCCGCCTGCACACCACACGCGAACAGGAACTCGTTTCATAGGGTGGACCTGGCCCAGCAGACAGCCGCAGGGCAGGGCGGGAGGCCCGCTCCTCTGATAGGATGATTCCTGTTTTGGTGAGCGGCGGGGCGGGGCGGGGTGGGGCGGGGTGGGGCGGGGTGAGGCGAGGTGAGGCAGCCTCGGGCTGCAGCACGCCAGGCCAGGCCAGGCTCGCTACTAATTAGAGAAAATGCACCAAACACACCGCGCCGCTGGCGGGCACAAACTGTACTACACTTTCTGAAGTGGGGAGGGAGGGAGAGGTGCGGACCTGGGAGAGAGGTAGGGCAGTTAGGAACGGGAGAGTGCAGAGAGAGTGCAGAGGAGGAGAGAGAGAGAGAGAGAGAGAGAGAGAGAGAGAGAGAGAGAGAGAGAGAGAGAGAGCAGAGAATCCGGCAAACCGCACTCGGCTGTAGGAAACGGCCGCTCAATGCCGGGGCGTGGCGGGGCGTGGCGGGGCGTGGCGGGGCGTGGCGGGGCGTGGCGGGGCGTGGCGGGGCGTGGCGGGAGGTATAGCAGCCGCCCACTACTCGGAGGGCCCCTGGAGTCGTTTTGCGACGGCGAACGGTCGAAACAGCAGGGCGGCGGGGCGGGGCGGCCGCAGCAGGACGGGGCACGGCAGGGCGCGGCAGGGCACGGCAGGGCACGGCACGGCCGGCGACAAAGCGGCCACAATCGTACTGCCGGCCACAACACACAACAGCCCCTGCGGGAGCCTTTTGGGAGAGCCGGGCGGGGCGGGGCGGGGCGGGGCGGGTCGGGGCGGGGCGCGCGGCCCACCTGCACGGAGGAGAGGTTCGGCTGCAGAATGTGTGTGTGTGTGTGTGTGTGTAGTTGTGAGTGTATTTGCCTCGCTCTCTGCGGCCCGCTGGCAGTGGCTGGCAGCGGTACGCCATCAACAAGCTGCTCGCAAGCGTTCGGCATAGTGAGGAGGGCGGGGCGGGGCGGGGCGGGTTGGGGCGGGGTGGGGCGGGGCGGGGTGGGGACTGGGCGCGCTACTGCGCCTCCGGGCAAGAGCGGCTCACTGACAGCCAGAGGCAAAGAGGGGATTGAAACTGCGCGAAACAGACACTGCTCTGAATATTAGATTTGCTCGCCCCATTGGGCGGCGAGGAGGGAGAGGCGGACGGGTCGGAGTGGGGCCGGTGGGGCGGGAGAGCGAGAGAGAGAGAGAGAGAGAGAGAGAGAGAGAGAGAGAGAGAGAGAGCGAGAGAGAGAGAGAGAGAGAGAGAGAGAGAGAGAGAGAGAGAGAGAGAGAGAGAGCGGGTCGGGCACCGGCCGCTCTCTGTCAGCGTGCGCCTGCTTAAAGCCAGACAAGCCGTTTGCATTATCGCGGTAAGAAGCGGCTGCTGAAACGTTTGCAAAATTGCGAAATACAACAGGTTCGCTCTGGAGAAGGAAGGGAGGAAAAAAAAATCTTCGACTCGCGTGCCGGTCCTCGGCCTGTACTGGAAGGAGAGGGAGAGAGAGAGAGAGAGAGAGAGAGAGAGAGAGAGAGAGAGAGAGAGAGAGAGAGAGAGAGAGAGAGAGAGAGAAAGGGAAACAGGACGCAGGACGCGGAATGCAGCAGGAATGGGGTGACAAGGGGTCCACTCGGGCAACAGACATCTCAAGGTAGCGGCTGTAAAACACCCAACGGCTGGGGCTCGCGGCGGGGCGTGGGGCGGGGGCGGGGGCGGCGGGGGCGGCAGCAGCGGGGGCGGCGGGGGCGGGGCCGGCGCACGTCATGCAGCGATGAGCGCCGTGGGAAGAGCGCTCGCCCGGCCGATGGATTCTTTCGACGTCCTTCCAGCGACGTAAAACTACACTCGGGGAAGCGTGTTTTTGACTGCATGTATATGCTGGGCGGGCGGGAAGTTAAAAAAGCGCAAGAACATTGAAACTTGATCCAGTCAAGTACATTGAACTCGATTCAAAGTACAATAATACGCATGATCCAAGAACACGCTTTTCGGGGAGCGTAATACACCCTGCTTTCTGTTTTATCGTAGCTCGCTGCTCGTGTGTCGTACTTCATAGAGCCTGCGCCTTAGCCGCACACAGGCACAGGGGTGAGTACAATGGCTGCCTTCTGGCTGTTACATTAATTCAAGTCCACAGCAAAGTGCATAGAAGTGCGATGCAGCCGCCCTTTGAGTAGGCGGCGTACCGATGGCGATCAAGCGGATCTGCACACGCTTGGGGTTGAGATTGCTAATCAAACACACAAACGCGCAGTTCAACGACACTGCAACGTGCTATTCCAGTCGTGAGGTGTAGCGTACCGGGTGTTTCTTTGAATGCGTAGCAGTGTTGCGGGATGGCATACTCTCCAGCTCTGCAGGGGCCATGGCGCCTTACGGGCGAATAGGGTAGGCAAACCCGCAACACTGTTACACCCGGTACAGCACTAGCAATGGGAACAACTCATCAAGCGTGGAGGAGGCGGTACATGGCGTTTCCTTCGCGGAATCCCCGCGCCAGGCGGGCGAGGTTGGAGCCGCGCCGCGGCGAGAGTGGGCGAGGGTAGTAACGCGGCGGGAAAACAGGCGGTGGGGATGATTCAAGGGGAACGCGGTGGCGGCGGTGGGGGGGGGACGGGGGGGGAGTACCGCGGGCGGCCCATTCTACGGCCCCCCGGAGGGCGATCCGCATTCAGCGCCTCAGACGCGCCGCGCCGCGCCCCGCCACCTCAGTAGGGATCAGCGAGGAGTGCGGGTCAATCAAAGCCAATACGTAATCCATCACCTGGGCAGGAGGGGTCGGGGAGGGGGGTCGGGGCTCAAGGGTGGTGGTGGTGGGGAGTCTCACCAACGTGATGCCAGGTACAAAGTAAAATTTCACGTATTCTGGGATTCTGCGCTTGGCTCGGAAAGTTTATCATTTCCCCTAATAGAAGCGGCGGGACGCTGTGATTGAACCATGAAGTCATGAGGTTCGCCAATGACTTCCACAACGACCCGCGGGATGCAAAGCCGCGGCGATAGGTCCGATCCAGGGCGGAGGAGAGGGAGGGGGGGGGGGGAGGGTCACACACAGGCCGGGTGGAGGCCGTGCCGGACCAGGGGCTGCTGGCTGGCCGAGGCCTTGTTAGAGGCGCCGGCCGACTAGCCTGGCAGGATTGATTGTCTTGGTGGAGGCCTGCGCGGCCAGCAGGGCGAGGCGAGGCGAGGCGAGGCACCCAGTAATCTGCTCCCGTTACAATGGACGTAATAATGGCTGTGAGGCGACGCAAAACCATTTTCTGCTCTGCAGCCGACCGAGGGAGAGAGAGGGAGAGAGAGAGGGAGAGGAGAGAGAGGAGGAGAAAGAGGAAAAGAGAGGGGAGGAGAGAAAGGGAGAGGAAGAGGGAGAAGGAGAGAAAGAGGAAGAGAGGGAGAGGGAGAGGGGGGAGCAGAAAAAGGCAAAGAAAACGAAAGTTTTTTCCCTTGGCGTTGTTCTCGTGGCGGATGCGCTGCGCGCGGAAGGGGTACGCCAGTGTGACGCAGCTCCGCGCTCTGCACGGGACGATACGAGTCAAACTTGGGCGGGGCGCGGCGCGCAGCAGACGCCAAAATTGATCTCATCACACACACACACACACACACACACACACACACACACACACACACACACACACAGAGGCGTGCGCGCGCGCACACTGCAAGAGGGGAAAATGACGCGACATCGCACGCTACGGCGGTAAAAGGAGAAGGGGAGCAATTGAAGGGGAGTCATTTGTAAGGGGGGAGGGGGGAAGAGCTGCATATAGGAAACACGGAAAAACAAACAAAATAAATATTAAAATTAGCGGCAGCAGGGGAAATATCGCAGAGAGAAGCTGATTTTTAAAAAGGCCCGCCCGCACATGCGTGTGGTGGTGGGAAGCGAGTGGTAAGCCCGGCGTCATTTGAAAATCCCGGAGAGTGTTATAACTCCAGTGTAACGGACAGAGAGAGAGAGAGAGCACCCTCCCTCTCCCTCTCTCCATAGTCCTCGCCCCTCGTCGGCCAGGTGCAGTCCCGGGAGAGGGAAGGTCAGAATTAGCAGAGACAAAAGATATTCTCCCGGATTATTTTGATGAGGTACACCCTCCCTCACCCCCCCCCCCCCCCGGCGTGTCGGGGTGACGAGTCATCTCCGGGACGCCCATAAGTGGGTTTTCCCCTCGCCCCTGAGCAGGTAGGGGGGGGGGCGGGGGCTTCTGGTCCAGGGAAGGCGCTCTGCTGCTAGGACGGACGATCATTATTCCAGGATTAGCCTTGCCCCGCCCCGGCCGGCACCCCCGCCGCTCTACCCAGTCTCGAGTGGGGCTCAATGCAGGCGTCGTCCACCGCATCGTCTGCTAAGGGGGCTCCGGTCCGGCCCCGGCCCCGGCCCCGGCCCTGACACCACCTGCCCGACGCCCCGGAGCCACCGTGGCCGCGCTCTCTGCAGGGCGAGGTGGCCGCAGCTCGGAGGAGGGCTATGAATGGAGTGCCGGCTCTCGCCGCAGGAGTCTGCGAGGGGACTGGCAAATGCTAGAGAGCGAAAACCGCCGAGTAGCTAGACGACCCCGTGAAATCAACCGAATTTGGCCGAAACGGATTTCAAACCGTTCATCTTCTTCACCTCCTTAATCCATTATTTCTAAAAACCAGAGCATTTCAAGTTGCCCCAGTTAACACCCGTTGAAGTTCACTCCATGCATAGCCCTCCTCCAAGGCCGCAGCCTAAGAAATCATGCCACATCGCGCGGGCAAAACCAACCGCAATCATGGGGCCGAAAAATATTTTGGGTTAAGATAAATGCATATTAGCTTGGCTAAACATAGGAGCTCCACCGTGTCAGCGAGAGTGCAGGTGGTGGGGGGGCAGACTGACTGAATGAATGAAGCGACCCGTACCGCCAGCTCCGCCACACGCTTTCAACGCGCATCTACCTTTGTTTACGATTCAGCGGAATCATACACACATGGGAATGGAGTGCTGGTGCCCCTGCCCGGCCGGGCCCCTGCTGCCCTGCCCTGCCTGGCCTCGACTCGCCGCGGGTGTGTTGTGAGAATTAATTTCCCGTCGCATCACGAGAAATAGGGAAGCGAAGCTGCAGTAGCAGCAGCACCGCCAGATCCTGTTTGCCGCGCACGTAAAGAGACGTACTGTATCGGGCCGGGGGGGCTGAATGAATAAGAAACACAGTCCGCGAGCGCACAGGGCAGGGCGGGGCGAGGATCCACCAACTTGCCCAGCACATCAAACATTTTCCTGTGCAGTTCCCAGTTGTCTTCGGGAGAGATTCCCGGAAGTGCTTTCCGGGAACTTCACGTAAAAATGTTTGCTACGAGTGCAGCGGGCTGCTGAGCGCGGCGCAGACGCAAAGGGAAGCGGCAGAAACAGAGAGTAAAATAACAGAAAGCTCTGATTCTATCAGTTTAATTATTTTCCTCCCGCAACTGTTGCTGTCGTGCGCGCTGCCTCGTCCCGGTCAGCCCAGCCCCGCCCCAGCTGAGCTAGACACCTCGGCCCGACGAAAGGCGCGGGCCGCTGGGCTCGTGTGAAAAGCAGAAAGAATTACACACTGTAAATACCAGAGCGAGGATCCTCGCCCTCAGGAGGGCGAGATATTTTCCCTCTCTCTTTGACAGCGAGGTGTGGTTTTCTCGCTTGATTAGAGCAATAAATTCAAAAATCTCGCCCTGTTTGAGCGAGGATTGGGAAACCTCGCCTGTTTTAAGTGAGGATTTTTATCCTTAATCTCACTCAATTTGAGTCATGTTGCAGATTCTTTCTCAATAAGAGCGAGGTTCCTAAAGTCTCACTTAAATGGGGCAGCGAAAAAAAATCTCGCTCTTTTTAAATCAGACATATCACTCTCGCATTTTCAGTGCAAACACTCGCGGTGCTGAGTGTGTGACAATAGTTCATCTTGAGATGAGGCGCCTCCCTCGACTCTAGGGCGCTGTTTCTCGATAAAACGAAAGGTCTACTTTGAAAATATGACGTACAATAATATCAGGCGTAGTCCGAAAATTTGAAAGAACATCTTGAAATCTGGCCATTTTCTGCAGAGTGGGCAAAATTGTCAAGAAGTACACGACTCACCCTCCCACCGTAGAACTCCGTGCATCAGACCCTCGGCAGCTTACCTGCGGAACAAAGCAGAACAGTCATTATTGTTAGCGGCCCGCTGGACAAACATCACCTTTCACATGTGTAACCTTAATGCCTTTCGAAAAAGCAATAAGTGTCCCCAAACGCATGAAAAGTTCCAGCTGTTGGAGCGTTTTAATGCATTACAGAGACACCTCATAACTTCCTTAAAACCTCAGGGAACGTGCTATTAAGTGCGACTCTACATCAGTCTCACCAGTGCCGGCTTAATTTTACGGCAATGGACGCGAAAGAATTTACGAGTTTCTACGGCCCTGTTTGGAGCTTAATATGGAGCATCAAAAAGACGCGTCGCTCTGTCGCTTCCGAGGTCGCGTCTATTGACGGCGGGAAACAAAACTCCAGGCTAGGCCTCGCAATAAAGATTAGGGCCGCTGAATAGAATGGAGGCGGAAATGGCCGCGCGGCACTCGGCCCTATTCAAGATTTACTTGACAGACTGACAAAAGAAGCGCTCGGGTGCCCCGCCCCGCCCCGCCCCGGAAAAACGGTATAGTCGCATTTCAGCGAGACTTCAAGCCGCTTTGTAGGCGAGGTGCGATCCAGGCGGAGAAAGCGGCCGCACGACGGCGTGTAATGCAGCCCCGATAGCCGTCAGAACCAACGTCGCCTCGCTATAAGTCGTAGCAGAGACTTAGCCGGTTAGACTCCAAAACCATGTACGAGCGCAAGTGGAGAAAGCAAGGGATGGCGTGAGTAATGTACAGGAGCCTCTCATGCTATGCCACAAGTTCCACAAACGACTTCACTTTATTCAGGGTAAATACAGAACTGTGCTAAGCACACGAGAGGGTCTTCTTTGCGGGGACTGCGATGAATGTGGGATGAATACGGCTTCCCTGCCTCAAAGGCGTATCCGTTTGGTTCCGAATGCACAAAAGCAGAGGTCGAGTTCTTACCGCCTGCCCTGCGCCTGGCCTGGCGTGCTTCCCTCTCACTTACGCAAAATACGACGACAGCGGAACAAGAGCAAGCTGTGATAAGACAACGCCCCAGGGGGCGGAGCAGGCGAGGGGGCGCAGGGTGAGGTGGCTAGGCGGCTGAGCGCCGTGACCTCACCAAGCTTTGTAGGAATTAGAGCTGCAGGATTAACACTTTCAGCAACACAAAAGGATCATCATACTCGAAATTAGCAGAGAAACGCCCTTGAGTAGGGATCACGACGTACTCGGTTCCACCGTGGCGCCACGAAGCGACGGGCCTGATGAATACTTCGTGAATAACTGCTTACGTTAGTATCCAAAGCCAGATACCAGTTAGGACAGAACTGCAATCTGCTTACAACCCGTACCCTATTTTATTTTTTTATAAGTGTTACCATCGGCCTAAAACTTTTCTCGCAGTGTCCACACACTGTGTAGGTGTTGGGGGAGGCGTATCAGAGCGGCTTTCAGCACCCCCGCCCGCCCCGCGCCCCACGCCTCTCACCTCGACGAGGGCCACGCCATGCAACCCTTGCTCGCCTACCACTCGCCCCACCCCGCCCCGCCCCGCGCCCCTAGCTCGCCGCCGGAATGGCGGCAGCAATAAACGAGCCCGATAAAAGTCGATCACGTAAATCGTATTAACTGGGCGAGGTGGGCACGAGGAGGGAGTTCCCTTCGCATGCGAGTGAGCGCGCTAGATAGGGCCGGGCCGGGCCCAGCCTGCCGCCGCGCGCCGCCCTCCGCCTTTTGGTGATCCCCGTCCTGAGGGAGGAGGAGGAGGAAGGGTCGCCACGCACCGCCACCAGCATTGTGTCACCCGCGCACGGACACGGGAGACAGTTGAGCCTCCTGTATTACGAGGGTAGATCTCGCTCTCGCTCTATCCCGCTCTCTCTCATGCACACGCTATCTCCCTCTCTCCACGTGTATAAGGAGGAAATGAGGAGCATAACAGAAACAATAAATAAAACATTGAAACTCAAACCAGACCTCATAGCCTTTTTCTGACGCCTGACGACCCTTGGATAGACTGCCACCCGAGCCAGCGAGCCGACATCGTGCCTACCTACTAGGCGCTCAGACTCACCAGGGAAAACTAAATCAGTTTTACAAGAAGGTTTATATCTTTATACCCTTCCCTTCGAGACTCTCAGACACAAAATATCATCACGACAGATTTTTCGTGACTCACAATGTAGTTGAAAATTACAGGAGTAAAAACGATGAAATCAAGTTGATAGAATTCTTTCCATAATTAAATATGAACCCCTGCCTGCACATCGCACATCGTCCGCACGCGTGACAAGTTTTAGCTTAGGAAAACCTATGCCACCCGCCGGTCGTCCTCGCGCTTAAATCCTTTTTCGGACACGAAGCTTTCTAATAAGCCTTTAGCAGGATTACAAGGGCGTCGTGCGCACCAAGTAGCCCCGAAAGCAAGGGGTCGGGTTACAGCTCAGCGGCAGTCACGCTTTTTAGAGGCGACCGTCCTGCAGGAGGCACTTGCACTGAGTGAGTGAATGCGAGTAAAAAGGAAGAGAGACAGAGGGAGAGAGAGAGAGAGAGAGAGAGAGAGAGAGAGAGAGAGAGCGAGCGAGAGAGAGAGAGCGAGCGAGAGAGAGAGAAAGAGCGAGAGAGAGAGAGAGCGAGAGAGGGAGCGAGAGAGAGAGAGAGAGAGAGAGAGAGAGAGAGAGAGAGAGAGAGAGAGAGAGAGAGAGAGAGAGAGAGAGAGAGAGAGAGAGAGAGAGACAGAGAGAGAGAGAGAGGGGGTGGGGGCAGGATGGAGGAAGACGTCGGACGCCCCAAGGCGTTTGCTTCCCAGGGGGGTTCAACGCCTCTGCCCGTGCCCCTGCCGGGGCCTGCCGGGGCGGGGCGGGGTCGTGCACCTAGCAGGGTAGCGGCCACTGCCAGACCATGGCTGCAGAGTGGAGCCTTCCGCTTGCAAACGACAAGCTTCCGGTCCAGCAGACGCGGCGCCTCGCCTAGCGCGGCGTCTCCCAGCAGAGGGGGTGGCGTCGGGGAGGCGCCTGCTGGCGGGGCGGGGCGGGGGGCGTCTCCGCGCGGCGCGCAGACACTGCAGCTGCGGCCAGCCCTGCAGCCCTGCAGCCCTGCAGCCGGCTGCAGCGGCCCGCGCGCACCTCACTGTGGAGGGCCCCACCCGCACCGCCAGGGCCCCACCAGGGCCCCCGCCCCGCCCCGCGGCGGTGAAAACGCTGGTCTCGGCGAATTGAATTATGGGCTCGGAGCGGAAGCGCCCAGCACGGCCCCGCCCGGCCCGGGGGCCCGCGGGGCCCGGGAGAGGGATGGGAGCCGCTGGGCTTCGAATGGCACGAACGGGAGGTGAGCGCGCGCCTGGCGCCCCGCCCCGCCCCGCCCCGCCCCGCCCCGCCCCGCCCGCAACGCCACTGGTTGCGGCGCAAGATTCTTATGCGGAGAATATTATAAAAGAGAGGAGGAGACGTTCTCACCCCCTCAACGCCCACTCCTCACTCTCTGTCTCCTCTCCTTTCCTTTCCCTTCTCCCCCTTTCTCTATATCTTTTCTTTATATGCCTCGTCTCTCTCTCTCTCCCTCACTCTCGACATCCTGTCCTTCACCGCTCTCCCCCGCAGCTGCGCGTCCGAAAGGTCTTCCCCGCGCACGTCCGAGAATAAAGCGGTAGTGGGATGGTGGGCCTGCTTGAGGCGCGACGCAGAGCACGGCGCAGTCAGCGCCGGCACAGCGACGCCCCCCCACCGCAACGAGCACCTCATCCCGGCGTGTATTTACCCGCCGTTGTCGCCACCCTAACGCCCTAGCCCTCTCTCTTTCTCTCTCTCTCCCTTCCCCTCCCCCTCTCTCATAACCTCGCCGCTCCACTACTTTCTCTTCCGTTCAGCGCTCGAGTCGCGCTCTGAATCGAGCGGCAGGTGTTCTAAAGCTGCCATCAATCTCCCCGGCGCGGACCGCAGCAGGGTTCCCAAGGCGGATGCAAACGCCTCGCCCCGGCGCGCGAGCGAGCGAGCGGGCACACTGTGACTGTGGGGGGGCCTCGCCGCCTCGCCCGCGCGCCAGACCTGAGGCGGCCTCTTATTGAACAAGATAGCCGTGTAGTTTTCTATCACTCCGAGCCCAGCCTGGAGTCCATCTCGCAGGATGAAGAATTCAGATGTTATACACAGATTTCGAACTTTACAAAAAGCACCTGAAATATAACAGTATACCGACACACACAAGGGAGAGGCAGATATAGGGTTAGCTCTGTACCTTAGCCCATCAAATTACTCGGAATTAAGTTTCCCGATCTCTTGTGCCACCCACCCCGCCCCGCTGCCATGGCCTCCCCCGCCTCGCCTCGCCTCGCGAGCCAAAGCGGAGTTCGCAGACAGACGCCGTGCCAAGCGCGCAGGCTATAAGTCCCTTGGCGGGCCCCCCCCCCCCCCCTCCGGTCCCGGGAGGTATCCGAGGCCCTCGCCATGGCCGCACCCCAGCCATGTGAAGCGCCGCTCTTGTCTTGACCAAATCAGGCTAATGAACAGGGCTGGCAGCTCGACACCAGGGGCCCGGCCCGACCCGACCAATCTCCTGCGCGCGCTACCTCGTTAAAGAGAGAAAGAAAGAAAAGCTGCGCCGATTAAACGCCAAATGTGTGGGAGGTGTGCTGTTTTCCTCCCACAAAAGATTTCAGCTTCACAAGGTAAAATAAGGGTGTGACTTAACATGTTTACAGCAATAAGATCGTAATGCGTTTACACAAGAATTCGCCGTTTTTTTTTTTAAAATATACTGTCTATCGGCATATTCATGAGTTGGAGGTAGCTTATTCACTCTCTCAATACGGAATATCCGGGAATATACATCTTGAGATAACCAGCCAACCAACCCAAATCCATGAAGGTTATTTTAAGCAAGGACAAGAGCGCCGCGCCTGGGGAACGATGCCCCGGCGGAAATGGACTACGATGGGATGCAGAAATCCACGAACAGGGAAGGAGCGAATTGTCGCGGGGAAATGGAAACAAGGCGGGTGAGGAATGGCAAGGGGAAATAGCACTGTATTTGGGAAACAATGCGAAGTCTGCCCAGACAGGTAAACTTTTCTTGATACAAAATCATGAAGCGTCCGCCTGGCGCGCAAAGCCTGGCGGGACCCAAGTGGGGCGCCATCGGGGCCCTAACTCCGTACGACGCACAGCAGGGGAGGGGCGTAGTACACAGTTCGCGGAATCACCAACCCTTGAGTACACGCCGTTGTACACATGTACATTTTTAGAAGCAGGAGAATGCAATACGCAATGCATTACCGCAATAGAAATGGCAATTTCTAAGTGAACAAAATGACGACACAAGGAAGACTCGCAGCGTAGAAGAGCAGCCAGGGCACACACACACGCCACGCGCGACGCAGAGAGATCAGCGAACTTGGCGACAAGGATGCGTAAATGGCGGTCTAAATATGAAGGGAAATTACTGCAATGAATGAGGTTAGACACAAACGTGCGGGAATCCCTACAAGGTGACGCGCAGTGAATAACAATGGCTGAGGGTGGAGCAGAGAGGGGCCGGGAGAGGGAGTGAAGAGGGGTGTGGGAGAGAGAGAGGGAGAGGGGGAGAAAGGGGTGGCAGCGCGAGCTCTCGGCGGCCCGCTGCGCCGCAGCATGGCAGTCACAGGCACGTGACACAAACTTTTTCTTTGTCAAGTTCAACAAAATATTCCAGAGGACGACGAAATCAATGAACGTTGGCACGTGAATAATACAGATAGGTCCCAACAGTCGAGAGTCGCGCGGCCCTGCCCTCCTGCAGCCCCGCCCCGCCCCGCGCGGTCAGGAGAGTCGCGGGCGTAGTGTGAAGGGAAAAGTAGAACAAGAGCTGTCCCCGCAGCGTCCTTTGCTTGTACACTGTGAGCAGTTTAATAGACACACAAGGTTCAAAACACAGAGCCGAGCCGAACACTTTAAGGATCCTTTAAAAAATGATGTAGGTCTCATGAGATTTCACTGTTGAAATCATGCACAGAAATTATTCTTCGCAACCACTATGCGAATTGCAATGCTTTTTCTGGCTATGCGGAATAATGCTCTACGCAAGGATATAACGGTGAATTTACTTGCACATATTTTGGTTAGCAACAAAGTCCATCACTCCGGGCCACAAACAGCAAGTCACACTGACAAGAGTCTCGCTCGTGGTCGGGGTCAGCAGCTTGCGGGGAGCCCAGCACACAGCGCCCCGCCCCGACCCGCCCGAGCCGCTTAGAGGTGCCACTCGATACTGGTCCATTCCAGGAAGGAGCAATCGTGTTCCTGCAAGCGCAGCCGGGCCGGGCGGGCTGCGGCGGGGCTGGGGCTCTTTCAGAGCGGCCAGAGCTGTAACGAGCGGTTAGGTTTAAGGACCCATTCATGAAAGATGTAGTAGTGACGGCGCGCTGACGCATGAGCCGTACGAGCGCGCTGCACTCGCCGCGCGCTCCGCCAAAAACGCACTCTGCGGTTATTCTACCCCTTTCCCCCGTCCCCCACCACACACACACACACACACACGCTGGCACACACCGTAAGTCTGGGCGCTGATAAATTATGTGCAGAAGCAGCGGCGAGTCGGCTCCACTGCGCTCCATACGTGCGGGACCACTGAGCCGCTCTGAGCGGGGGGTACTCACAAAGTTCTGGTGCTTGGACACAATACGTACTCGATATCACGTGTTGTAAACGTTCGAATGAAAATGTAGTTTTGATGGGTTCAAAATTTATCACTGTAGAAATATAGTCACGACAGTTCGATTGACAGACGGATTTGAAGTAGGGAGTAAACCCGTGAGCTTCATTTCCCCCTGTTTTTCCTCCACTCACTATCTACCTCTCCGCGTGCGCCGCCCCAGGACTCGTCGCCCTGTTAACGTCCGCCTGACATGCAGCTTCTCCAACCTAACTTTATACAAAGTAGCACGAGCGGGATGTGGCGGAGAGAGAGCTAGTAAAGCGCGGGTTTAAAATGCTATAACTAATGAGAATATAAAACTGCATCGCCGAAACTATAAAAAAAGGGAGCTGCAGACGGGCCTGCGGCAGCCCCTGGTCCCTCAGGCTCTCCAGCAGAAAAACATAGCGGACCCAGAGGCGGCTAATGAAGACGCCCCAAGCAGCTCTGAGAAACATTCCATCACCAATTTTTATTGAGAAATTTCTGGATGGGTCAGGTAACATATAGCGCGGTCTCCTGTCGTATAATTTACGATTTGGACTTTCAAATCATTATGTAGCTCGTATACCTTTGCACAGATCAGATTGCAATTTGCAATCGAAATAGGGACACTCTTCCGCCGCGACATGCAAGTTGTCTGTGAGAACAGTTGCAAAATATGTAATTCTCAAAAACGTTGAATATTTTTTCGGTTAGCTGGTATTCATAATCGTCGCACCTCATTTTCACGTACGCGCGAGCAGACACACACAAGAGTGCACAATTAATTTGCACCGGTAATAGCACAGACACCAGACACTGCTTCAAATTGATATACCCAACCCGCTTGCAAAAATAAAAATAAAAAGGACTCCCTTTGAAGATTTTCATAACCTAAAAACAGGCAGTGGGGTCATAAAAATGGAAGCAAACAGAATTCCTATTTTAACAGTAGGGCGCCATAAAGAAAATTAAAACGAAAGCATTGCCATGGTCTTTTTTCCTGTTCCGCATCCCGGCCGCGGAGTACTGCACACCAATTTGGATGGCACTCGTTTTCCTTTGTGTTCACTTACAACAATTTACAAAACTGGGCTAAAGGGATGCAGGGCCTGACATCAGTCCTGACAGACGCGACCATCCCGTCATACCAGGCCCTGCGCAACATGTCAAGCTCAGATAAAAGTTCTAAATGGAGGGCGCCATAGCTCGCAAAGGCCCTAATATTTCACTTTTCGGGTGGGATGGGAGCTTCCAGCAAAAAACAAAGGAATCTCACGAGACCGTGGCACAAAATCACTGGTCAGTGGCTGAACACAAACCAAATCGAACGAAAGGCGACTTGATGACGTCCTATGCAATAAGAAAATGTGCATATCGGGAATCAAGGAAATTGCATTTTAAAAATAAGAGTCGAATTTCGCCCGGTTTCAAGGTACAGATTTTCTGGGTGTATGTTAATCGCGACTCGTGAGTATCATGTTTACCGCAGCTGCATCCAGCTCAACGTTTTAATGAACAGAATGAAGGGTCCGTCTGCCTCGCACTTTCGGCGAAGCAGCGCCCCGGGTGTTCCCTTCCACGCACCGCATATTATTCGAATCCTTCCAACGTCACTGGCATTGTGCTGGGATGTCATTGGGCCCCGTTGCGGACGGCTGCCGCCCGACAAAGAGGGAGAGGGCAACGAAAGAGAGCGCGGCGGGCTGCAAACAACGGGCCGAAACAATGTTATTCCCCTCGACGCAGATGTCGCCACAATTACACATATGATTTCCCATCAAAGCAACGCCAGTTCCAGCAGGAAGAAGGGGTAAGCCGGCAACGCGCGCAGAAAAAGCAACAAAAAACACGTAGGAAATGAAAAACGATGAAAAATATTTCCGGAAGAAGAAAACAAAACATACATTTTATTACCCACGCCCCCCTCCACACCCACAAAGAAGTCAAAATCTGATTTAAATTAAAACATTTAAATTAAAATATCTGTCAGTTCGCTCTACTCCCTTGAAAGCATTTCGAGAGTACTAAGGACGCGCCACGCACAGCGGAGATCTCAGAGAGCCGGATAAAAGCAGAGTACAAACGTAAAATACGAGTTTATCATCCCCCCCCTCCCCCCTCGCTCTGTTGTGAACGTCCGGGCCGGGATATTCCTCACCCCTACCGCCGTTGCCATCTCCTATGTTTTATATGTATAAGGTTTCTTTTTTACGCGTTACTATTGAGCCATTCTGAGTCTGATTCGGATTGGCAGCGACCCGCCACGCGCTGTTCCAGACAATCCCTCAAAATGTGTTCCCTCCAGCTCTTCCTCCCTCCCCCGGTACATATTTCCCTACAAACCTCTCCCCACTCCAACTCCCGATCGTAGTCGAAAACTGATGTCTTCGTCACGGATAGCAAGATGTTGCAAATCGCAAACAACCTAGATCCGCTCAAATACCCACTTCCTCTTTTTCACATTACGACTCCCAAACGTATTTATTTTTTATATAGAACAGTAAAGAAGACATTTCATTTAAAAAACGCAACGTCGCGCAAGTTACACTACAAACGTGACACATTGCTAAAAACAATTACACAATAAAAAAAATAAACCAACACATAAATAACGTAATAATTTGGTCTCTGCGGCCCCTTTCCAAAACGCACTTCCTGTGAAAGTGTTGCGCGAGAAAGAAGAGAGTCAGCGCGGGGCACGACGCCGGCCCCGGGCGCGCAGAGGTGCTGATCTATCTGGCCCCCCATCTAAATGGACCGCCCCCATTTGATTCGGCTGGGCCCGGAGCGAGCGCAGGCCCGGAGCACAGGCCCGGAGCACAGGCCCGGAGCACAGGCCCGGAGCCCCCGCCGCCCGCCCGCCCGGCCAGACAAGTGGAGATTCATCTTCCTCGCCGTAAAGTGTTTAAAAGAGAGCAGTGCGAGTGAAACAAGGCCAGCGGCCCGCACTGGGCCATGTCGAGCGCGGAGGGAGCGAGAAAGACAGTGATTGAGTGACAGAGAAAGAGAGACAGCGAGGGAGGGAGAGAGAGAGAGAGAGTAGGGGGGGGGGGATAGAGAGGGATTGGTAAAGGCCGCAGGCTGTGGGTTGACATCGCAAAGACGCTTTTCTCTGGCTCAGACAGGGGATGAGGTTGACCACGCCACAGAGTCACTCCCGTTCCCTTACTACTCTATACATTCGCCATACACCGCTGAACCACTTAACTGCCACACATAGAGAAGGCGGAAAAAAATAGAATCTCTACTGGTGAAAGCTAGAAATCACCGATATCACCTCTTGATTCAGTGAATAGGCTAACGTGTTTAGGCCGCCGTTGTCTACTTTTCTGGCAGCAGCCCGGGGCCCGGGGCGGGGCAGAGCCACACCAAGGCGGAGCGCAGCGCGCCCCCGACGGATCCCCCCGGTGTTCGTAGGGCTTCGAGGAGTCCGATGACCTCCTTGGGAGCGGGGGCAGGGCAGAGCAGGGCAGGCGTCGCCACCGGCCAGGGCATTGGCGCCCGGCAGGGGCGGGGGCGGGGGCGGGGGCGGGGGCGGGGGGGGGCGGGGGCGGGGGGAGACAAAGTGCAGCCACGTGACCCGATCAGCCGGCCGGACGGGGGCGGCGCAGCACGGCGCGCCCGGGTCGGGGAGCGCCTGGCGGGTAGGCCACCCGGGCGCGCCCGAGTCCGCCGGGACTGCATAGCGGCACGGCGGCGTCCACCCGGCAGAGGAGCAGCGAGCGGGAGGAGGGGGAGGGGGGAGGAGAGTGGGAGAGGAGTGGGGGAGAGGCCAGGGCCACTGACACTGCCATCGCTCACAGGTACTCCCCGCCCGCAGGACTCGTGGGGGGCACAGCTAACTTCTTACAGGCATTTCAGCGAGTGTCCGCCTAAGAGAAGAGTAAGCGCAGAGAGAGGGAGAGAGAGAGAGAGTGTGTGTGAGAGAGAGAGAGAGAGAGAGAGAGAGAGAGAGAGAGAGAGAGAGAGAGAGAGAGAGAGAGAGAGAGAGAGAGAGAGAGAGATGGGGGAGAGTCACAAAAGAACAGGCGAGAAAGAGGGAAGGGGTTGAAAAAGTGAAAAGAGCAGGAGACGACGAGAAGCACATATACACAAAACGTGGGAGGGGGGAATAGGGAGAACACGCGGCTGCCGGTCTCTTTTCTACGCCCAACACGTCCACATAAACACTCCCCCCCCCCCTCCTCCCCCCACTCACACACACACACACACGGCTTACCGGCTGGCAAGCGTAATAAAGATTAGGCGCGCAGTGGGTTACAGCGGCGCGGCATTGTTAGCGCTAAAGCCTTCCACGCCAGTCCCGCCCGGCCCGGCCGCCGGCCCCACCGCCAGCCCCACCCCACCCCCCTCCTTCACTTACCGCCGCCTCGCTAACACACGACCATGTTCATCAAAGCGGTCCGCGCCATGCATCGCAGCCAGCGAGCGTCTCACTCAGCCCCCTCCCTGTCTACCCGCTGACGGAGCACACTGGACGAGTCACGGGTAAAATTAGCAACGATCTAATTAGAGGGCCGGCGAGCTATGAATTGGAATCGAAGCTGCGGTTCCGGAGCGGGGCGGGGTGGGGCAGCGTGGGGCGGGGCGCGGCGGGGCAGCGTGGGGCGGGGCGCGGCGGGGCGGGGCGCGGCGGGGCGGGGCAAATGGGGCCTCGCAGAAAGCAGGCAGGCAGCAGGAGCAGCGGTGCCCCACCGCGTGCCTGGCTGCTCCCCGGCAATATATTCGAGCGGTTCGCACCAGAAAGCAGCAGTGTCACGCCAAACCACACGGCCCGCCCCCGGCCCTCCCCTCCCTTCGGCCCGCCCCTGGCCCGCCCCCGGCCCTCCCCCGGCCCGCCCCACCACAAGGCGTGCCACGAGCCTAGTCAGCCGGTGCCACCGCTGGCCCGCACGGCGCGGGCTGCCTGTCCGCTGCTCTCCATCGACAGCAGCCCTTGCCTTTCATGTTTTGTGCAACGGCAGTCAAAGGGGTAGGGAAGGCGAGGCGGGGCGGGGTGGGGTGGGGTGGTGCGGGGTGGGGTGGGGTGGGGCGAAGTGGCTCATGACATGGAGAGATGCACACGTCATACACAACGGTACCGGAGAGGCTCGGAGGGTGCGGCGGGGAGGGGGGGTGGGGGAGGCAGGGAGGAGAGGGGGGAAGGGGGGGAGGGGGGGGGGGGGCAGGGAGTCGGTCTGCGGCGCCTTGCACTTTCGGCAGTGCCGTGCGCGCGGCACAGAGCTGAGTTGCTCCTGCTCTGGAAACTCAAGGGTATATACACGCCGTATTTACTGAACACCCCCTATTATTTACTCCGTTACTGACACGGAGATGGAAATCAGGGCGAATCTGCAAAATCACCTACACGGTAAATCTGTTACCTGGGACGCCCAGGAAAATAGGTACTTTTCCAGGAAAGTTCCTAGGTATTTCCAGGAAAAGTACTGGAAAAGCCAGGAACTTTCCTGGAAAAGTACCTACATTCCTGGGAGGTCCCAGGTAACAGATTTACCGTGTGCGCCGAGCCGGCGTGGCCATTAAAGGGCCCGCGACTGCACAAAGTCCATCGCAGAGCAAATAGTAAGTGGACGGGCACATCTCCTCTTGTCGCATGCAGAGTGCGCCTAGGCGGCAGCAGCAGGCCTCAGCCTCATTGCAACGAGGACCGGTCAACAAAGTTGAGCATAAACAGGGACGTACGTGTGTGAAGCGTGGGCATGTGTGCAACAGAGCGGCGATGGAGGGGGGAGGCCGTCTGGTGAAGCGAACCGTAAAGCCAACCGAGGATCGGCGCGGCGCGGCGCAGCGCTGGTGTCCGCCCCGCCCCGCCTGGCTGTGTGTCGCCAAACAGAGAGGCGCATTCTCACGTCATTAGTTTATTATTAATAATTTGTCATTTCTGGAATAAATACTTTCCGTTTTGTAATTCCTAAATACATTAAATATATTAGTTTTAAACGATTCTAGATATACGGTCGCATCGGATCACATCAGTCGTGTGCAAAGCACGCAGAAGAACGAAAAGTTGCGGAAGACGCAAAGAGAGAAGAAGGAAACAGACGAACAGTTTGATAACTTTCTAGCCGCCGCGCCGCCTTTGTCGCGTGTCCTTCTCTGGCCATCATTAACATTATCATCATTATGATTATTTCATTTTTAATTCGTTTGCGGGAGGCAAGCATAACTTTTCCCCTGACTTGAGAAGGAAAAGTTGGGTGGCCCGGCCGGGACGGGCCCGAATGGAGGAGGACAGGAAGAGAGCCTTAAATGTCTGCGCGTCTTTTCCACAACTCTTTTGTGTGTTCAGGCTGCTTCCTGGCAGCGGCCCTCCGCCCTCCTTGTTACGCTCGAGATAAAAAAAAATGATGGCGAAGTTAATGATCGTCTTGAAGAACTCGCGGGTACGGTCACAGAGTGCCCGTTCCGGCCGGCCCAAAACTGCAAAAGGAGGACAGTTACTCCTTCCGCAAACAGAGAGAGAGAGTGGGGGGGAGAGAGATTCCCATTCACAACCAGTTTACACCTTAATTAAATCGAAACGTTTTCCTCGTCTGTGACAATATAACATTGTGTGACACAAAAATGAGGGGCTTAACGGTACATTCCTATCGTACAAATACATGATGAAAGACTGTGATTGGAAAATAATTGGAGCACATAGGAACACAGGTGGCAGCCCTCCATCGCCCCAGTGCGCTGCAGGCAGTTGTTCGGCCCGGCGCGGAGGAGGAGCGGAGCGGCAACGGGGAGGCACTAGTTAAGCCCCTATCACATCACCGCTTCCCTGCCGGGACAACATGGCACCCCGCAACGGCGAGAGAACAGCGCCCAGCCCGGCCCAGCCCCACGCTCGCAAAAACTTGCTCGCCCGGCATGCTTTTCGAAGTTGGACGCGATCTTAAGCGTATTTGGTTAATTAGGCTGCAAACAGGGCACACAGCCTGCGGGCCAGGGGTGGTGGTACGATCCCCGCCCAGCCCGCCCCGCGCCACCCCGCCCCGCCACGCCCCGCCACGCCCCGCCACGCCCCGGGGCCCGCCGAGCGAGCGAGGGCTTTTCCCGGCACGATGAGAATTCCGCGGGACGGTCAGAGTGTTTGATGGCAGCACCGGCCGACAAACTTCCAGTTTTCGCAAACTGCGCACTTTATAAAGAAACCGTCCGTGTTGCGACTGATCGACGCTTGCGACCGAGGCGGCGTCGGAGAGACGCGGATGATTGAAGGGTCCATGTACGACCCCTTGTACCCGCCCCTAGACTACAACTTCAACTTGAGGGCTACAAAAGTACATTACACACGTGACTAACTGCATGGAGTGTGCGCTGGGAACCACAGTGAGTGCTTCTCCATTCGCCCATTTGAACAAGGGAAATGGTGAATTTTCTTTGGAATTCCACACACTTACACTGAAAATCCAACAATGAGCAATGCACGCTGTATATAAAGTGTGAATGGAGTGCACGCTGTACATAAAGTGTGCATGACATGCTCACTGTTTATAATGTGTGCATAGCCATGCTCACTATAATTTCAACAGTGAGCATTGCTCACATTTTGTACAGTGAGCATGGCTATGCAGACATTATAAACAGTGAGTATGCGCACACTGTAAAAGCTGTGGCAACTTTTGATGCCAAAATATTGGCGACCTTTTTTGAACGTCAAATTTTGGCGTTCTTTTAAAGGAATGCCGATTTTTAGCCTTTTATAACGCCAAAAATTGGAGTTCCTTCAAAGAACGCCAATTTTTGGCGTTAAAAAAGGCCAAAAATCGGCATTCCTTTAAAAGGACGCCAAAATTTGGCGCTCAAAAACGAATGCCGAATTTGGCATTTAAAGTAGCCACAGCGTTTACAGTGCATGCACACGTTACAAACAGTGAGCATGTCATGCACACTTTATACACAGCGTGCATTGCTCACAGTTGGATTTTCAGTGTACAGAGACACTTTCACGCGTGTGCGACATTCACACATTTCCAGTGTGAGCGAGGTGCTGGTTGGCGAAATGGAGTGCGAGTGAGCTGGGGCGGGCTGAGGCGGGCCCGGGCGGGGCGCACCGCGGGGCGCACTCACGCGCGCCGTATTCATCTCCGCGAGTTGGTGCGCCTGCAGGCGCCACGTGACGCATAACTCTCAAAAAGAAAGAAACTCGATAGACGCGAGCCGAGCCAGCCAGCGAGCGAGGGATCGATCCGCGCAAATTGGGTGCGAAGAGAAAAATGCACGTGGAAATAAAATGTTTAGGAAGGCCGCAGAGAAAATCCACGCCCATTGATTGGAGTAGGTGAGTGAAAACTACATAAGGAAGAAAAGTTTACACGTTAAGTCCCGCGCGTTATTCAAAAAAGAAAGAAAAAATGCGCGCGCTTTAATATTAATTCGCCACGCCATTATACGTGAGCACACTTTGTCGAAGACGCAAGGGATATAGACAGTGACACTTTCGGCCCCAATTTCAACGAGGCGAGCCATTTGACGATGGCGAAGAGAGAGAGAGAGAGAGAGAGAGAGAGAGAGAGAGAGAGAGAGAGAGAGAGAGAGAGAGAGAGAGAGAGAGAGAGAGAGAGGAGGGGGGGGGGGGAGGAATCAGTCATCCGCGCTTCTGGGCGTCGAAATGGAATTCCCCTCCTTTTGCAGCTTGATTCGGCTTACGGTCCGTCAGCGCCGACATTGGGATTGCAGTAAGCTCCCCTCTGACGCGAGAGAGAGGCGACGGGCCGGGCAGGGTGGAGTGCGGCGTGTGGGGCGCTGTGGGGCACCCGGGGGCCTGCGCGGCCAGTCCGTGGGAGGTGTGGCCCCATCACCCCCACGCCCGCCACGCCCCGCCCCGCCACGCCACGCCCCGCACTACGGCCGAACCGAAACGTGCCTGATTCCACGATCGTTGGGCTTCCGCGGCCAGAAGGACAATGTTGCTCAGATTGGCGGTGCACCGGACCGGCTTGGAACCAGAGCAGGGCGCGGTAGGGCGGGGTGGGGCTGGGTGGGTTGGGGCGGGGTGGGGTGGGGTGGGGCGGGGGAGGGCAAAAAATAGCCAATCCCAATCTATGACTTTGTCCTTGCCACTAATGAAACTCAGATTTAGCTTCGGGTTTTGGTTTTCGCAAGCGCGAGGAACCATCATTTGCGAATATCGTGGCCGTGGTCTTTTCTTCCCCGTGGTGAGGGGTCGGGTCGGGGCCGCGCCGGGCTGGGCTCCTCCCCCGGGTGGAGGAAGTTCGCGCGTATCCGGAAGATGGAGAAGGACGGGCGGGCGGGGCGGGGCGGGGCGGGGGGGCGGCGTGGGTACGAGAGGGGGGGCGCGCCCGGGGAGCGACACAGGGGGAGGGGGTAGGGAATGCGCGAGAGAGAGTGAGACAGATGAATAAAGGGACACGGGCAAAGGCTACAGACGTCGTCGCGGGGCGTGTTGGAAGTCAAGGAGTGTGGGTCTGGACGAGGGTGTAGCCTTCAGGGCGGAGAGGGGGGGGGGGGGGCTGCGGGTCAGATTTGCGAGAGGCGTTGCGAGGCGAGACTCGACGGGGCGAGACGGGGGGGATTGCCGGCCGACCGCGGGGCCGCGGGGCGGGGCCCACCGCACCACCGAGCATCTTTTGTTTTTTAGTGGTTCCCCCTTCTCCCCTCTCTTCCCGCAAATGGAGATCTGGAAATAAAATTTGATTTATGGATGAGAGATAATGGAGCGGGATAGGAGTCTGACGGACGCGAGGAGAGAGAAAGGGGGAGATTGAGAGAGAGAGAGAGAGAGAGAGAGAGAGAGAGAGAGAGAGAGGCTGGGACTGCTTGGCTTAGGCAAAGGACAGCAGAGTGCCATCGCTCAGCCAATAATGGTCCAGCCACGGGCGATGCAGATCTAATCGCCGTTTATTATAAGCAATTGATTATGACTGGTTACAATACCTCAAGCGAGAGCGCAAGCAAACAGTTAAAAAGGGACAACAAATCTGTTAAAGCTGAGTCGATAATACTACACTCATTTCGCTGTAGGATGGAGTAAACTCCAGCTTACGGTGAAAATTCACCATAAGATACGCGGTAAATGTCACTGCAAGCTTCGGTGATACGCATGACGCTATCAGAATTACTGGAACTTGACTATTCATCGTGCCGGAACATTGCCGGCGGCGCGCGGGGGCGGGACGCAGAACAACCCCATCCTACATGACTGCTTTGAGGAACTGGTTTTTATTTCGGCGAACTCTTTCGGAACGTGAACGGCCGCTTGGTTGGTTTGTTCGGGGAAAAAGGAACATTCCGACGCAATTAATTGTACACGTGGGACCGACAGCGTGGAGCGCGAGCGTGTTAGCGAGGTACGGGGCGGGGCGTAGCGGGGCACTCTCTTTGAGAGATACCGGAGCGCAATTTATTTTGACCCGGGAGGGAGGGGGGTCGCAATGGAAAAAAAAACATCTACTCCTCGCCAGAATCAAACGCTCAAACGCGCTCGCACCAACATTCCAACCAAGTACATGATCAGCGGTCTGCAGGACAAACGAAAGGTTTTCTCTCTACCCCCCCCCCCCCCCCCTCTCTCTCTCTCTCCCTGTCTCGCTATCTCTCTCTCTCGGTCTGGTTGGGTACCAGGTATCAGGTACCAGCCCCATCCCCATCCCTCATGTTTCCTGATGCAGCCCGCCATACAGGCCTGCCCGTGCGCCCGCGGTCGCCCGCGGCACAGAGCCACGTCACCGGCGGGACGTGACGTCACAGTGTGAGTGAGTATGTGCGTCGGGGGAGAGAAGCCATGAGATCTTAAATGAGAAAATGGACATGGTGACACGAGATTGCTCTCCGTAAGCGGAACGAAAAAAATATGCAACATGCAAAGGTAACCCCCCTCCCCCGGCCGCGCTGAGGCCGACTGAGGCGAAAGGCACGAAGTGTTTCCAGTCCCCCTCAATCTTTATCGAGGCGAGCAGGCACCTTCACCCGCGCCAGCCCCGCCTCGCCTCCGGCCGCAGGCTGAGACTACCCCCAAACGTATTTCTCGAGCATCATGAGAATATCTTCCCTCTAAATTTACGTCATTCCCAGTATTCTCTTCATTATTTTATAACGCCACCTTGCAGCTTTTTGGCTTCGGGGCCACAGCCTCTGTTTGAACTATTTTGAAATCATAATACGATGGCGGTCTTAAGCAGAATCTCCATCCCCGCTTACGATTAACCTTTCGTCCTCGTTCAGCATCCTCCTCCCTCCCTCCCTCCCTCCCTCCCTCCCCTTCTCTCTTTCTCTCGCACGCGCTTTTCCTCTCTCTCGGTTTATCAAACATGGCGGGTTCAAAGGGGGCGGGTCGCAAGCTCTCGCCCGCCAGAGCCGGCCCGGCCGGCGCCGTGTACCCGACCTGCGAAACATCTTCAACAAGGGCAAAGTAGAGGCCATAATTAGGGGCTGCGGTGAATTGCAAAACTAGCTCATTAGCCAAGCCCCGGGCCGTCTAAGTGCCCGTGCCCGCCCCGCCGCACCGCGGCGCCGCCCCGCCCCGCCCCGCCCCGCCCCGCCGCTCACCTTCGCCTCCTCCTCTTGATTTTACGCGGGTTTGTATTATAAAATCACGAGGGACGAAGGCAGCAGGGAAGGGTTAGAAAAGCTCGCCACTAGGTCCGCCTGGTGCCAGGGCCAGGGGGCGGCGGGGCGGGGAGGTGCGGTCAGGGTGGGGCAGGCACTGGAGAGCCGGTGCGTGGCTGTGCGTGGAGGGGCGGGGCGGGGCGGGGCGGGGCGGGGCGGGGCGGGGCGGGGCGGGGCGGAGGACGGGCGGCGGTGCGTGTTAGCGCTCACCCCGCCCCGGCCCGCGGCCCGGCCCGTAATGACACGAGACCGGTGAAAGTGATATAGTAATCCTCGTTTTTTTTTTTCTTCACTCGCCTTCTTTTTTTTTCCATCCATCTCATGCGTTTCCCTCTTGCTGCGCTAGAGGAGGAAAAGCGTGCAGCGTGCCCCGCCCCGCCGCACCCCACCTCGACCCAGCCTTCTTTCCTGTTGGCCGCCCCGCCCCGCCCTGCCCAGCCCCGCCCCGCCCCGCCCCCCCGCGCCCCCTCCCCCGCCCCGCCCCGCCCCGCCCCGCCGTGCTCCGCACGTCGAGACCTTTAATTCGCACACTACAAAGTACTCCACCGGCAACTTTACAAGCAAAGCAAAGCGAAGCGCCCTGCGCGTCTGCAAGTTTGTAAGGGAGCAAGGCTGCGAGCGCGCGTAAAAGCTCCCCTCTCCCGCTCAGCAATAACTAGCTTGTAGAATAAGTAATGAAAAAAAATGTTGGACGGCCGTCCTCGGAGATATTAAAAGAAGAAAAAAATTGGCACAAGAAGATTTGGGTTGAATAAATGCCAGCTTGAACCGAAACCGAACAAACGTTATAGCAGCGCCATTCCAGATAGATCACATCAAAGGAGAGGGATAACGTTAGGGGCGTTGCGTTACCCTAATGTATACGACTCCTTACCACTTCATCGATTATGCATCCCATATCGTTATATACGCTAAGGCGCAAAGGGCTAGGCCGCCTCCGCTGAAGAGGCCATGCAGCCCTCGACTTACAAACACAAATCTGACCAAAAAAAGAACCCTGCACTGCTCTTTTTTTCTTCTTTTTGACAGGTCGTCGCCTATACTAGACACCTAGGTACAAACATCACTAATAAATCACAAATAACGAGAAATGTTGTACATTTACGCAGATATTTCTCACAAGGTGATCCGACCGGAGCTGTACAGCTCCCTCTCATGACTGAAAGGAAATGCGCAGGAGTGGTAGTTAATGATTATTGGTCGTAGCGGAAAACTCGCGCGGGTGTGTATGAAGATTAGTTGAAGCGTGGCCGGTGAGCCCGGCAGGGCGCGGCGGGGTGCGGCGGGCGAGGCGGGGCGCGGTGGGGCGGGGCGCGGCGGGTCTGGACTGTGGGGCGGGGTGCGGCGGGCGCGGCACTCCTTCCCTTCCCCCGGACACGGTGTGGCCTTCATTAGCGGACACCGCCAATTATCCAAGCCCGCGCCGGGGACCACACCCGCGCGCGTATCGCCGCCGAAAAATGAGAGCCGACAGGGAGTTTTAGTGTCTCCGATAAATTATATACATTAAAACAGAAAGTATATGAGTACGAGCAGGGCTCGCATTTCTCGAGGCCTGCTTGCACTGTAAAAAATATCTTTGTAAATTTACGACTTTTTTTCGTAAATTGACATTTACAAACGGTGTTGTAACTTTACGATCGCAATCGTAAATTTACGAAAGCCTATTTGTGCTCGTTTAAGAATTACAAGTCTATACCAAGTGCCCTTATAATTTTGTAATTTAACAATGTCATATCGTAACTTTACGACATTTCTCATGGAAACTTTTCCCGTGACTCTTACAAACATTTCTCACAGTGTTGCCGTAGCCTTTATACTGACGTTATAGAAAACGCGAGAGACGAGTACAGTTTGGGGTGGGTCGGGGCGGGGCAGGGCGGGGCAGGGCGGGGCAGGGCGGGGCAGGGCGGGGCAGGGCGGGGCAGCTATGCGCAGCCCTGTCACCAACAACCACGGCACAATTTGCCTGGTCCAAGGTTTTTGACGCTGGAGTATTAAACAGAAGACCTTGCACCGGAAATAAGAAATAAGACTTTAGGCTTTTAAAATTAAAAAAAGCGCAAATGGCATTTGGAAAACGGCGCACCGACACTCATAATAAGAGACCCCATCCCACCCCCGCCCCGCGCGCACCTGCACACGTCACTCACGATCACCCGAAACCCAACAAAGCTGTGCAAAGCCTCGCAGTACGTGAGCGTGATGAGGAGGGGGTGGGGGCGGACGGGCGCTCTCACTGCCGCTCTCGCTCTCGCTCTCTCTCTCTCTCTCTCTCTCTGCTCACTCCCTATCTCTCGGGCTCCTTTCACCTCGGAAGTCTGAAGTCATCCCTTCTTGTCACCGTGTCCGGCTGCCAGGGCCCCTCCCCGCGGATGACGCGGGCGGGAGGTGGCCCGAGAGGGGGTGACAAAAGCACATGGTGTGAGGGGCGGGGCGGGGCGGGGCGGAGTGAGGGCGGCGGAATGCGAGTAAAGGTGGCGCGTGCCTCGACTGAGGGGAGAGGCAAAAATTGAAAGGGATGAAATATGGGGTTCCGGCGGGGCCGGGCGGGGCCGGGCGGGGCCGGGCGGGGCCGGGCGGGGCCGGGCGGGGCAAGGCGGGGCCGGGCGGGGCCGGGCGGGCCAGGGCCGGGGGGGCCGGGGGGGGCCGGGCGGGGCCGGGCGGGGCCGGGCGGGGCCGGGCGGGGCCGGGCGGGGCAAGGCGGGGCCGGGCGGGGCCGGGCGGGGCAAGGCGGGGCAGCAGGCTGGCTGGCACGAGCGTGCACGCGAGCACGCGGGGCATTGCACGTGAGCCGCGACTATTTTTCCCTCTATATCAAAATTGAAATGTGAAATACCTTCGCTTTTCACCCCTGTACTCCGAGATAAAAATTATTTAACGTTTAAAAAAATAACAAACAACCTTGAAATAAGCAACTAATATCAACGAATATCAACATCGCAAAAACCGCACCACCAACTCGCTCTAGGAGATGGCGAGTGCGAGCAAACAGACCAGCGAGCCATTATTATTTGCTAATAAGTTGAGGTGGGCGCTAATTAGCGATGCTCTGTGGCCGCCCCCGCCCCCGCCCCGCCCCGACAGACGAGGATATACTCCGTGCGTAATGAGGCCCGTCATCAGAAAGCAATAGCCAGGCGGGGTGGGGCGGGGCGGGGCAGGCGGGGCGGGGCAGGCGGGGCGGGGCAGGGCGAGACAGGGTGGGGCGGGAAGGCGTACGCGCGAAAACGTGACGCAGGGAAACGAGTGGCGACCAGCGCTGGCGAAGCAAGAGCAACAAATACCGCTCGCCCGCCTGACAAACTCACCCATACAAACTCAATCTGTCTCTCCCTCTCCCTCTCTCCCATTCCCCCTTCCCCCCTCTCTCTCTCTCTCTCTCTCTCTCTCTCTCTCTCTCTCTCTCTCTCTCTCTCTCTCTCTCTCACACACACTCACACACGCATCAGAACCGCACGTTCACGTAAATCGACATACTTTAGAGACTGCACGCCTTCTCACGCATCTCTTTCGCCTATCTCCATCCCCCTCCCCCTCTCTCTCTCTCTCTCTCCTTCCCGCACGTCCCGTTCCCCCGCGTAAAATAAATAACAACTGCATAACTGTACACCTTGCCCTTTCACCAGTTCTCCCTCACACGCCCCCCACCCTGTGTGCACACACACACACACACGCGGGCGCGCGGCGCCACTTTACTATGGAGCCTTGCTCAGCCCTCAGCTCAGACCGCAGGCAGCCCAGCAGCAGCAGCGGCGTGCGATACGACGTCCCACAAACTCCAAAACTCTGCAGCCGCGCTCTCCGCCGCGCCTCTCGGCTAGGCGCCCCGCCCCGCCCCGCCCCACCCCGCCCCGCCCCAGCCCTCCACCCCGACCCCACCCATTGGAAAACGATGGTCTGCGGCGTGTGCCGGGGCGGGGCGGGGCGGGGCGGGGCGGGGCGGGCTGAGCTGCGTGCGGCCTACTGGCCCGGCCGGCGCACCGCTGCACGCCACCTCTTTAGCTCGGGGGTGGTAATCAGCGCGCCACGCCTCCAGCTGTTCGCACCCCTCTACTCCCGCTCGTCACATGCTGTTCACGCCGACCTACCAACCTACCAACCGCATATTAGAGCCCATTGCTTGCCAGTGAGCCAATGTCGCAGAAGGAAAAAAAAGTGGGGGGATGGGGAAAACACACGCGCGGAACATTGACCACACAAGAGTGCAAGCTCACCAACCCGCTCTGCAGCTTTGTTTGTAAGCTGCGATAGGAAACGCTTCGATTACAAGGCAGCCAAATGCTTCGCAGCTTTTGCGTGCGCAATTCAAATCTATTATACAAATTAAGTAGTTAAAAGTTGGCGAGACTGTCAGTTTGCCCTCCCCTGCCCACTCCACTCCCTTGTCCCCTCTGGGACACGCCCACCTCTTCACTTACCTCTGCCCCCTCCCCCTCCCGCCCCCGTGACTCAAGCAGAAAACACCTAAATAATGTACGCCAGGGGAAAAAATGGTAATGACGAACGGAGAAAGATGGTGGTTGGAGGGGAGGGAGGGCAGCCGAGCGGAAAAGAGCAGGTCTGATAAGAGACGGTAATATGCGTTTCGATGGAGTCAGGGCTACTAATGTGATACGGATACCTCAATATTCATTTCGATAAATTGTGATAAGGAGCACCGCGATAACTTTGAAAGGAGGGTTGCCAAATAATTGACCTTTGCTAAGGTAAACCGCGAGGAGAAGAGTGCAGAGCGCTGTCTGATCTGCCATCTCCTCTCTCACTCTCTCTCTCTCTCTCTCCCTCTCTTTCTCTCCTCCCTATTCGGTCATGCACGGTGATAGGTCGCTCCCCCCAAACACCGGAATTACTTCTTAATGTCCGGAGAGAAGCCCTCCCCTCCCCGCCAGACCGGCAGTCTGTTGACGTCCCGCAGAAACAAAACACCAGAGACAACACGGCAGGCAAACACGTCAATCCGCGCCGTTCAGTCAAATATGCAGCTGGCGGGGCCCGGCACGCTATACATACAACAGCAAAATGACTTCATGACCAGCTGTTGTAATGAGCACAGCAAGTGAGCGTTAATGGTTTCAATACGGCCGTCCAAAACCAAAGTTCAGTGCAGCAGCGGCGAGTCTTGGAGAGATTCACGAGATCTCGAAAAAAAAAACACAAAAAAAACATTCAAATATTTGAATATCTCTCTCTTTCTCTCGTTTCGGCGTTAACGTTGTGAGAGAAGAAAAGGCTTGCATTGCATAACGCCATCCACAAGAACGGCGCTCCTCCCCCTTTTATTCCCTTTTTCTTTATCGCAGAGGTAGAGAGCGGAAATAATTAGCGCCATATCGCAGCCAGCAAAACACTCCTACGAGGCACTCATTATTGATGGGGGTTGCGGAGTGGGTGGCGGGGGCTCAACTTGAAACCGGTCACGAGGGTGGCTTCATAACAGCTTCCCGCGACACGCGATGGCGATTGAGACGTCACAAAAGAGCAGCTTTTGCACTCGCCTTTCGCGTGGCAGTTCTCTACAAAGTCAGTGATTGTCCGGCGCGAGATGTTGACGCACCGGGCTTGTATTAATTTCTGTGAGACAAAATACAATCTATCAGTCTTTTGGTTCCCCCACAAAGTTCCCGTATGAAGCGAAACCCTATCACATGTATCACTGTGAAAAATAGTGGTAGGTTTACGGGAAAATTTTCCACGAAGTGCAGTTGTAAAATTACAATAATTGCAAATCGTAAAGTTACAAGGACTGCATATCGGCTTGTAATTCATTCACGAGGTAAAAAGGCTCGTCGTAAATTTACAACATATTTCGTAAATCGCAATTTACAAAATTTATCTTAAATCTACAAAGATATTTTTCACAGTGATACATGTATAATATACATGTAATATACAAGTTAAATATATTATACTCGTCCGATTGGCGTTTCGACGATGCAAAATGGCCTTACGGAAAAAAGGGGCGCAGACAACTGTCGTATATATAATACAACAGAGTGCGCATTTGCATTAGCGCGGGCAGGAGCGGCCTTGGGCCGGTGCGTGTGGCGTGCAGGCGGTGAGGGCCACGCCCAGCCCAGCCCATCCCCTCAGCTACCCCGCCCGGCCCGTAGCCTCGCCACCAGGTACGCCCGTGAGTCATTTAGCGCCCCGCGGGGAAAAGAAAATCACATTCGTCTGGCCCGGCCCGGCCTCCCCATTCGAGTGCACTTACTTCAGGTCGCTGGTACCGCCGCACAGCCGCACAGTGGCTTTGTTTTTGCCTTTCGTGGGCTAAAGCCTTGACCGCACCGCATCCTCGTCCACCATGCCCCCCCCCCCTCCGTTCTACACGCCCCCACCATACCCTACAATATCCCCCCCCCTAGACCGGCCCGACCCTCCTCCGCGCTGCAAGAGCTAAAGGGATCACCCAACACATCCAAATATACTGCCAGGGACTGACTGGAATGCAGAAAAACCATGCAGTAGCAGTGGCTGCGCCGGGCTGCGCTAGGGAAGGCCGAGAGCCCGGTCGGGGCTCGCCGCCACTTACGCCCCGCCCCCGCTCCGCCTTGCATTCGCTACAGATCATCATGGGCTGGGATGAAAAAAAAGATTCACAGCGTGACACAAATGTAAAGTGAGTAAGAGAGATAACGTTAAGTATTAGTTGTTATTGCTTTATAGACATGTAGTTAGTGTACGATATTTTTTCGCAGCATGAGGCAGGGGAGGAGCGCCATTTGAAATGAAAGAGAGGGGACAACGCCCCCCCCCCCCCCTCCCCGCCGGTGAGACAACACTACTGCTACGGCCAGCCCTGACTCTTTAGGCGCAGCACGACCCTCGCTGCAGGCGGGGCGGGGCGGGGCGGGGCGGGGCGGGGCGTGGCGGGGCGAGGCGCGGCGGGGCGGGGCGGTCCCAGGGTCCAGGGCACCAGCAGCCTGTGATCTCCGATCCACAAACGCACACAAGCTGAGGCAGTTGAGGCCAGGGGTAGGGAGCCACTGCGGGCGTTGTGTAGAGGGGCGGGGTGGGGGCGGGGTTGGGGGTGGTGGGGACTCTGCTACCGTCTCCGACCGAAAGATCCGAATAGTAATTTCGGTCGGCAGCTCGCTCTCCTACGGACTAAACACTCTCTCTCTCTGTGTCTCTGTCTCAGCTGTGTGCTGGCAGTACCAGTGGGTACTGCGCTACTGCGGCCGTTGGAACTTTACCTGCCCGTCGAAGAGTCTCAGGACAGAGAGAGGGGGTGAGGCAGAGGAAAAAGGAGAGAGAGAGGGAGAGGGAGAGGGAGAGGGAGAGAGAGAGAGGGAGAGAGAGAGAGAGAGAGAGAGAGAGAGAGAGAGAGAGAGAGAGAGAGAGAGAGAGAGGCGGGGGAAGGGGCGGATGGTGGCTGAGCAGAAGAAGGGACCGACCACCGACTGGGAGATCCATCCGCCCTATGCAAAATGCTCCGAGGCAGAGGAGCGGCCAAGATTGCGGCCGTTTTGCATACCGCGACTACACTGCCCCGAAAAAAAAATTGGTGCGTTCGGCCTGCAAGCAAGCGAGCAGCAGGCAGGGCCATAGGCACGCTAGCGCCCCCTGGTGGCGGCGTGGCGCGCGAGGCGCGAGGCTTTTATCCCTCCTAATCTGACGCCGATCTCACTCCCGCACGGGGAAGGCACGGGGAAGGGAAGGCGCGGGCTGCGGCTGCATCGTAAAATTGAATAGCGCGAGCGAGCAGGCGAGCAGCGCCCCCTCACGCACACGGGAAAGCCAAGTGTACGATTGTCGCTCTCTTGTAGGTGAGTAACTAACCATTCGCTCACTTTTATTTCAGCGAATAACCATTCACTCACTTGTACCTACAAGTGACCGGATAGTTATTTGTTCACCTACAAGTGAGTGAATGGTTATTCGCTCACCTACAAGTGAGTGAATGGTTATTCGCTCCCCTACCAGTGAGTGAATGGTTTCTTGCCTTCTTACTCACCTAAAAGTGAGCGGCATTCATACACTTGGATTTCCAGTGACTTCGTCACAAAGAACGCGCGTTACCCGCAGCCGTTGTCACCGGAGGCATAGCACAATCACATGCTGTGCGGAGCGTTGTCATATATCCCTCGATACGAGAGCTTGACCACATAGTGGTCATGCCGTCTCTCGTAGAAAACTATTGACGGCTTAGGGTGTAAATTATAGTCAAGAAATACGTCAGCGCAGCACGGTATATTGCGGTGCTCTTTGTGTTCCCGTGACTCAATGTGAGAATGTCTCGGAACAGGAGAGCGGTTCGTAACCGTACAGTGACACTCGCCGTCGTAACGCAACAGTGCGACATACGACGCATGTTCCTGCACACAGGTGTAACTGCTGTCACTACCAACTCATCGGTAGCTTTCGTTCGTGAACGAGCTTCATCTAGCTTCCTACAGGCTGGTAACGGGACTTGACTCCCAGCTAGCCAGTCGGCACGGCGACTGTCACCAAGCAGGCGTGACACCGTGACACCGTGACACTGTGACACGTGACCCACCTCTGGCCCGCAGGGCGACGAGCAGCGCGGCGCACAGCCAGAGCGCCGCCATGCTGGGGAAGGCCCGGCAGGCCATGGCCGCGGTGAGGCGGGCTCACTCCGGCGGGGACGCTGCCCCCCGCGGGGCCATGGGCACGGGGGCGGCACCGGGGGCGGCACTGGGGGCGGCACCGGGGCGGCGCGGTGGCGGCGCCTAAAGTAATCCACCAGGGTCCACCAGGGTAGTCACTCACACACAAACACAAACACACGAAGGACGCGAGAGCCACGGGGGCGTCCCGACGGCGAGGGACAGCCGGGGGCGGACTGGGGGCGGCCCTGGGGGCGGCGCGACGAGTCGGCAGTCGGAGCTGACGTGAGCGCGCGCGCGCGTCGGCGGCCGGAGGCGGCGGAGGGGCGGGGCGCGGCGCTGCCTGGGTGTGCTCCGTGGGGCTGCTCGCCGGGGACTGGCGTCGGGCCGCACCCCCCGCGAGCCAGCCAGCCAGCGCCAGGGCTCGTGTGTCGAACGCCCCGCCCCGCCCGCCCCGCCCGCCCCGCCCCGCCCCGCCCCGCCGCCAGATTAGGAATGTATGCGTGTTTTCACCTCCCTGCGACGCTGCGGTTTGGGACGGCGTGTGCGAGAGAAGTGCGTCTTTCTTTCTCCGCCATCTCGCTTCCCCCTCCTCACTCACCGCCAGAAGAAAAAAAAAAAAACACCCGGCACGCACGGCACTCTCACAAATTAAATCGTAATTTTGACGAACGGTTCCGTTAATTGCCAGACAGTCCTTGTGCACGCTGTACTTTTCTCCTTCATCTCTTGACTCCCCCCCACCCCCTCCTCCTTCCCGCGGCACGTTGCGCAAATATTCGCCCGCCGCCGCTGCCGATCCGCGACGTGTAATGAGAAGTGCACACAAGTGATGGTAAAACAGGAGCGGGCCTGGCAGGCAGGCAGGCAGGCAGGCAGGCAGGCAGGCAGGCAGGCGTCAGTGCCCACAGAGGGAGGCTGCACCTGCCAGCCACGCGATCACACTGAGATGGGACAATCTTGATCTTGCGGATCACGGCGCGGCGGCCGGCGCGGCAGGGGGAACAGCAGGAGACATAACCCGCGTCAGCACGTGCGCCCCCCCCCCCCCTCTCTTCGGGACAATCGGAATTAAAAGGTATGGACGAGAGGGGCGGCGCGCCCCGGCCCGGCCCGGCCCGCCTCACCTGATGCGCCTAATTACTCCACACCGGCCCTACCGCCTCCCCTCCAATGCGCCCTCTCTCTCTCTCTCTCTCTCTCTCTCTTTCTCTCTCTCTCTCTCTCTCTCTCTCTCTCTCTCTCTCTCCCTCTCTCCACGCATCTCCCGTTATCCTATCCCGCTCCTCTCCCGATCCATCCCCGACCACTAATTGCGCAGCATTCAGACACAGAATTAGGACTAATGTGTTTGTCACTGTAATCTCACTTTACCCCCCCCCCCCACACACACACACACGCACACACAATGTGCTCTACACTATAGGGGCATCTTTTCCTTCTTTCTTTTTAAATTCCTAAAAAGGCGAACGATACGGGGCCGAAGGGTTTTCACCCCCTCCCCCCCCCCCTCCTACGGGCCTCACTGGTCGGGCCCCTCTCTCCCCCTCTCCAAGCGCCCCTTCCGTTACCGCCCCCCCCCCCCCCCTGGAAGCCGTCCGTGACAGACCGCGTTGGGGAATGTCCGCGCGCGTGAAGCACCATCGCCACCGCCGTATGCGAGAGCCCCAACGTGTAAGGGCCGTAAGACGGGCGCTGAGGGGAGGGGAGGGGAGGGGAGGGGAGGGGAGGGGGCGAGGACGGGGCGAGGGGCGAGCGAGAAAAAGCTATGTAAACAGCTGCCGCAATAGGCACTGAGGAGGACCATATGGACGCGGTGCGCCCGCCGCGGGCCCGGCCCGACCCGACCCGGCCCGGCAGGGGAGATAGGGAGGGGTCCACGCGCCACCGCGCCGCGCCGCGCACACCAACACACACACACACACACACAACACGACGCCAACAGCAGCGCGCAGCCGGCGCGGCCCAAACCAGTAGTGCTGTACTACTAGAGCCATTTTAATTTTACACACACACACACACTCACACACTCAGTTGTTTCCTTCCGCGCGGCGGTGAGCGCCTCACCCCTCTGCGCCCCCGCCCCGCACCCGGGGCCGGCAGGGCGCGGTGGCGCGGCAGCCCCGCCCGGCCCAGACCGTGCGAGCGAGTTTACACTTCGAAGAGATGGGGATTTACCATATACTGCGTTATACTGACCCACAAATGTCGCAGCCGAGAGGAATTTCCGCAATGTACCACGTACAGAACGAGCATGGCTCGCATGCATCGCGCGGTGTAGTGCGCGCTTAAAGATGTAATACCGAAGGAAAAAAAAAACAGAGAAACATTCTCCAAAGTGGTCAAATCTTGACTGAAAAACATACCGGCAAGTACTATATTCCAGCAGGTTTTCCTACTCTTCCTCCTCCTTCATGCTCTCCTCCTGCACGCGAATAACCCTCACTCGGACTCACCTGGAACAGAAGAAGAAGAAAAATGTTAATCCAGATCGGAATTGGAAGCAGATGGCGTGGCGGCCGGCCCATTAGACTCCGCCACGCACCGGGCGCCCCCCGGAGGCCTAGAGTTCAGCGGGCGACACACAGGCAGGCAGAATAAAGGTGCACGGGATGGGCCATGGGCGGCAATGGCAGAAGCGGGAAACAATTTCCCTTTGTGAACGTGAGCGGCGGGGCGGGGCGGGGCGGGGCGGGGCGGGGCCCGGAGGCCTCGTGTTTGTACAGCGCCGCTGTCCGGAGTTGGGAGGATTCAAGGAAAAGAGCACGAAGCACCGAAATTCAAAGTTTATTGTTTTCTTCTCTCTCGGCCGATCTCACACAGAAGCAGCAGCGAGAATCCACTCCCCTCCCCCCACCACCTCCCCTTCCCTTAACTCCGCCGCGCCCTGAACGTCTTGGAGCCCCCCCCCCCCCCCCCAGCCTCACCTTGCTGACGCCCCTTCCGTGACGGCGATGGACCGCGTTCCCCCCGCCCCCCTCCTCCCCCCCCCTCCTCCCCCTTCCCCCCGCCCCACCGCGCCGCTGACTGGAGGAAGATATGGGCCTAGACAGAGGGCCGTGCGCGCCGTCCTGACAGATGTGTGCCGTGCGTGGCGGGGCGAGGGGCGGGGCGTGGCGTGGCGTGGCGTGGCGTGGCGTGGCGGGGCGGGGCGGGGCAAGGCGAGGAGCCGCGAGAGAGCCAATCTGGGCCACTGTGGAGTGGGAGAAGACAAGGGCTACTAAACGACTCCCCTCTCCCCCTCGCCGCTGCTACAAGATATCCGGCCGCTCACTCGACTCTGGCTCCTGCGCGGCGCGGCGCGGCGCGGCGCGGCCTGGTCCGACGTGTCGCTTCGCTGCAGCAGCGGCGCCAGCTCCAGCCTGCAGACGCTCCTGTTAGCAGTTCGGTCGCGCCGTCGCCCCGCCCCGCCCCGCCCCGCCCCGCCCCGCCCCGCCCCGCCCCGCCCCGCCTGGCGAACTACCCGACCGGTGCGCGCAGCCAATTTCACATTTTCTCCGGTCGGAACACCGCCGCCCCGCCCCGCCCCGCCCCGCCCCGCCCCGCCCCGCGCCACACCACGCCCCGCCACGCTCCGCCCCGTCACGCTCTGTCTCGCCCCTTCCCGCCGGCTCGGAACTCTCAAACTCGATTTGTTACCCAGTTGACCCGGCCACTAAACGGACCTGGGGAGGAACGCGTGCGCCCCGCCCCGCCGCGCCCCGCCCCCGCCCCGGAGGCCCAAAGTGACAGGTGTAAAGACACTGCGGCCTTATGAGTCCCAGCACAAACATTTAGTCTACGAGAGGAGGAGAAAAAAAACACTGCAGATTTGTCAACGTAGCCCTGGCCGCGCGCGCAGGGCAGGGTACGGCAGGGCAGGGGGATCACTCGAGGAGGCTGGGGGGAGTGTTTTTGGAGGTGGAGATAAGTCGAGTAGAAGGGGCGGCGAGGGGGAGCGACAGGGGCCGCGCCGGCTGCGGTGGAGGTGATAGAAGTGTGGGTGAGTGAGGGGAGGGGGCAGGGGGCGGGCGAGGTGTGTGGCGGAGTGGACGCAGGGGGTGGGGGAAGGAGGGGAGGAGGGATTGGTTGCAGCATCAGGGGGTCCAGCAACACCACCAGGAGCAGATTTTTAGGGTGAGAGGGTTGGATAGCAAAAGGGATGTCGGGCACTGAGCAGAAGGGAGAGGGGATGGTGGGGTAGGAGCGGTTGGGTAGGGGTAGTGGGGTAGGGGCGGTGGGGTAGGGGCGGTGGGAGTAGGGCGGTGGGGTACGGGCGGTGGGGTACGGGCGGTGGGGTTGGGGCAGTGGGAAAGAACAGTAGGGTAGAGACCGTGGGGTAGGGACAGAGGCGTAGGAGCAGTGGGGTAGGAGCAGTTGGGTAGGGGCAGTGGGGTAGGAGCGGTGGGGTAGGAGCAGTGGGGTAGGGGCGGCGGGGTAGACACATGGCAGGGGTTTGCAGCTCGGCACGTCTCAGGCGCGTGAGGCGAGCGCGTGCATCACGTCCGCCCCGTCACGACGTCACACCGTCACACCCGGCCCAGCCGGGCCCGGGCCCTGCCGCACGCTGCTCAGCACCACGCCATTCGGGACCACTCCCCGCCCCGCCTCGCCCCGCCTCGCCCCGCCCCGCCCCGCCCAGCAGCTCAGCGGCGGTGCCACGGACCCCACGGGTCACGTGGAGGGAGCGCCACCCCGCCCCGCCCCGCCCCGCCCCGCCCCTGCAGACCGGACGCGGCGCGGCGGGCGGCCTGCTCGGGGGCGGACCGGACACCGGACCTCGCCATACAGAGACGGCGTCGTCCAGGAAAGGCCCAGAAAGAAACGGTTCCCTCCGTGGAGCGGGGGTCCCGCAAAGGGCGAACTTTTCGCCGTACGTAGCAGAAGCAGTAGCATGGTCCAGCCAGCCAAGCGAGTGTCGCCACGGCGCGCCATCGTACTCCTGCAAACACACTCAGCGACGAGCACTGCCCTTACCATCACTCCTTCAACTCTCCGCCTTCCCCCCTCTCTCTCCCTCTCTATCTCTCCCACCCCCTCTCTCTCTCTCTCCCTCTCCCGCTCGCTCACACTCGTGTAGTCAGTGCGCTGGTCTGGTCAGCCCGTGTCGTTGCTGAGAATAATGGAAAGGGCTCAGCCCCCGACATGATGTAGGTCACACCCGAACTAGACGAGAACACCACTTGCGGTCCCTGTCGGACGCTCCACCCGACCCCGCCCCGCCCCGCCCCGCCCCGCCCCGCCCCGCCCCGCCCGGCCCGGCCGCGCCCCGCCCCACCGGCACACGCATTACTATTCATCAACGCTTTTTATTCATACGGGATGGTTGGCCACCCCGCCGCCGCGCCACCGCGCCGGGACAGGTTGGGCAGGGCCGCTGCTGGACCGCACCGCAGCACTTTCTGCTGTTTTGACGCGGCCCAGCCCAGCCCGCCCTGCGCCCACCCCGCCCCGCCCCACCCCGCCCCGCCCCGCCCCGCCTCGCGCAGGCTCAATAACCAGCCGTGTGCTCCCAAACAGCTGGACATGGATATCAATGATTTCATTTTTATTATTTTCCCAGCCGCGCGTCGCGCCGCCCCCCGCGGAACCAGGCCGGCAAAACAATGACATGTCAAACAAGATGAAAAAGAAAAAAAAATCGGCCCGCCGACGCGACGCGGGCCAGAGAGTTGAGGGGCGAAGAACATAGGCGCCGCGGGCGGGGCGGGGCGGGGCGGGGTGGGGCGGGGCGGGGCGGGGCGGGGCGGGGCGGGGTGGGGCGGGGTGGGGCGGTCCAGACCACTTCTGAGAGGGAGTCCAGCCTGCGGCACGCCGCTGCGCCGCCGCCCGTCCGAGCGGAGGCGACCGCTAACTGACCGGAATCAATCGAATTTCTCGTCTCTCTCTCTCTCTCTCTCTCTCTCTCTCTCTCTCTCTCTCTCTCTCTCTCTCTCTCTCTCTCTCCGACTCTCTTGCAGCTCCTTCCAAATGACCAGCACCCTTCCACCTTTATCCAGGAATACACCCCCGCGAAAAAGGCAAAAAGGAAATCGTGTGAGCACATCGGCGTGGGGGAGGGGGGGGGGGCGCAAGGCACACTCTCCGGCCCGGCCCGCTCCGGTCCATCTTGGTCTATGTCTCTATTCCCACGAGCGGGTCGCGTGTGAGACCTGGGTGATACAGTGAGAGGAGAAGGGAGGGAGAGGGAGAGAGAGAGAGAGAGAGAGAGAGAGAGAGAGAGAGAGAGAGAGAGAGAGAGAGTGTGAGAGAGTGAGTGAGTGAGAGAGTGAGTGAGTGAGTGAGTGAGTGAGTGAGTGAGTGAGTGAGTGAGTGAGTGAGTGAGTGAGAGAGAGAGAGAGAGAGAGAGAGAGAGAGAGAGAGAGAGAGAGAAAGAGAAGAGAGACAAAGAGACAAACAGGGAGAGGGATGAAGAAGGGAAGGTGTGGAGCGAGCGCGACAGAGTTGCGGTGTGGGCGGGGCGGGGCGGGGCGGGGCGGGGCGGGGCAGATGAGCGGGCCGTATGCACACCCGCGTAGGACCCGGGCCGGGCCAGGCTGGAGGAGCTGAGAGCGAGGAGGATCAGCGCGAGCAGCAGTCTTAGGACTCATTTATAATCCCATTCATAATGGCCTCAGCCTGGCGTTAATTCCGCTCGCCATTCTGAGAGGCGCTGTGCAGAGTGGTGCTGCTGGCGGGGCGGGGCGGGGCGGGGCGGGGCGGGGCGGGGCGCGGCGGGGCGGGGCGCTGCCTTATGGCACTCCAGACGCACGGGCACCAACCACACAGCGGCACCCAGCCCCAACAACACAAGGGTCAAGAACGGCACCTTCTGGTGGCCGACATATCAGTCCCAAACGTTATGCCTCTGAGTGTTTCAAATATAAGTATCTAAGTGTTCCGTCCCCACCCCCACCGGTACATTCCGGTGCAAGTTACGTGGTGCAACCATCTGTGTGCAAAGACACAACGACTCTCCAATCCGGCGCGGGTACCATCCTGACGGCGGGGCGTGGCGGGGGTCTGGCGGGGTGGAGCGTGGCGTGGTGGGGGCGGGAGGGGCGGGGCGCCCCCTGGTGGAACGAGTCTCACGGCTAGGCCGCAGCTGCCACCGCCCGGCCCGGCCCGGCCCGGCCCCTCAGTTTGCTGGGTCAACACATTACTCTGCTTTTGTGCGGCGGGCGGGGCGGGGCGGGGCGGGGCGGGGCGGGGCGGGCTGAGGCTGAGCGGGCCGGGCCGGGCGGGGCCGGGCACAGCCCCCGCGTATTAAGAGATGACGCCGAGCTCTGAAAGGGGCGGAACAGGGTACGGCGGGGCGGGGCGGGGCGGGGCGGGTTCGGAGTGCTAAGGGCGCGGGGTGTGCGATCTGGAGCGGTGTGCGCACACGGCCCGCGGGCAGCCCGCAATTACAGCACGCGGCCTGCCGTGCGCGTGGCGGGGCGGGGCGGGGCGGGGCGGGGCGTGGCGGGGCGTGGCAGGGCGGGGCGGGGCGTGGCGGGGCGCGTCCTCTTGCAAACGAGCCGCGAGAATAAAGTCGGGGGAGCGAGCGAGTCGGGTCGGGCCTGGAAGGACGACAGACGGACGCCTTCAGCACCGCAAGGCGCTCGCCACGAGAAATGGGGTGGAGCGGCGCGAGAGCGAGGAGGGGGAGGAAGAGGGGGTGGGGGGGAGGGAGGGGGGCGAGGTGCTCACAGGGTGTGTAAGAGGGGAGCAAATAGATCTCACTTAGGGTCGTGAGGGTGAGGTTAGGCCCGGGCCGAGCCGGGACGAGCTCTCGCTTGGCCTGTACCTCCACAAATCTCTGACGGTGATGTCTCTGCTGGGGACGGAAGGGCCAGGCCGGACCGGACCAGGCCAGCCCGGCAGCAGTGTGGTGAGAGCTAACAAGGGCGATGTTTTCTCCTCTCTCACTCTCTATCTCTCTCTCTATCTCTCTCTCCCAACCTCTCTCACTCTCTTCCTCCCTCCCTCCCTCCCTCTCTCCCATCTCTATCCTTTTCTCATCCCTCCAGTCGTGATTTCCCCAGATTCCCTCCTTCCTCTCTCGCGCCGTTCTTTCCACATTTCAAAGTCTTAAAATAAATAAGTAATTATGACTCGGACGCGGTAGTGCAGTGGATGTCGTGCTTTTATTTCCAGCAGAGGCGGCAGCGGGAACACCCCGCCCCGCCCCGCCCGGCATGGCAGGGCCGCGCCTCGCCCCGCCCCGCCCGGCCCCTTGTAAGAGTCGATGAAAAGGTTTGCCGACGGCAAATGACGGCGCCATTCTGAGACGTATATGGAGAGAGCGTGTGTACAATGGGCGTGACGTAGCATGGCGTGGCGTGGCGTGGCGCGGCGTGGCGCGGCGCGGTGGGGCCGATCGGCTCTGCCAAGAAACTCACTTCCTACTTTGGGTTCCGGTCTGCGGTTCGCGCCACGGTTCGCTTTGCTCCGGACGCCCCGGCCACGTCTGCGCCTCTCTCTCTCTCTCTCTCTCTCTCTCTCTCTCTCTCTCTCTCTCTCTCTCTCTCTCTGCGACTGTAGCCGTTGATGACGACGCCAGCCGGGACCGTAGCGGGGGCAACGCGCGCGCAGGCGGAGCCATAAGGGAGAACTCGCTTCGATTTTCCCGTACATTTCCCGTTCTTTCAGCGGCGACTTCGCTCTCTCTGAACGGGGCGGGGCGGGGCGGGGCAGTGGCGGCAGGTGAAGCGAGAGCAGACCCCCCAGGACCCCTGGAAAGAGTGAGGGGAGAAGCAAGAGTGAGAGGGAGAGACGGAAAAAAATAAGAGGGAGAGAAAGGGAAGGAGGAGGTGGAGGAGAGAGGGAGAGAGCGAGAAGGAGAGAGAGAGAGGGCACACACACACATCCCATGCCGCACATTTGCACCAACATTTCCCCTTTTCCCGGGCCGCGCCCGCCCGCACACTTCAAAAGTCTGTCGGGGAAGGCTGTTTGCTTCATGGCGATGCCCTAGTTCCACTGATTGTTCCACCGATCGTCGGCGCGAATAAAGCATACAGCAAACGGTTCTGCTCCCTGGTGAACGGTAAAAGAGGGTGTGCCCAGGGACGCACACACTACAACACGTTTCTCGAAAAACATAAACGAATGCCGTCAGGACTCTGCTCGGATTCACCGCTTTTTAGCAGATGATACAAGTCATGCCTGACTTATGAATACTCGACTTTGAGTCAGCAAGCTTTCTGTTTCAGAGCACGAGTGGCAGAATTAGAGGGCGCACCGAAAATCTATCATCAAAGTTCTAAAATAATACTAAAATTGAAGCCGGTTTCCCCTTGACTGACAACCTTTTTTTTTTTAATTTTCACGTTAGGATTGAAGGTTGGAGTTATGTTTCCGGTTCAAGTTTGCAAACCGGTCTCGGGCCTCGCCGCACGAGGCTGAGGCTGCTCCCCATTTACCTATCGGCGAGGCGCGGGCACACAATGACCTCCCTCCAGCGAGCCGACAGGGAAAGGACTCTTGTGCTGCGCGACATGGCGTCATGTCGGACTCGAGGCGCTAACGCGTCGCGGTGGCGCCGGGCCGGACGCCCCCGCCCCGCGCTACTGCACTGCTCTGCCCCGGCCGCCTGCAGGAGGGGCGGGGCGGGGCGGGGCGGGGCGGGGCGGGGCGGGGCGGGGCGGGGCAGGGCGGGGCGGGGCGGGGCGCATAGAGTAAACGGGCGGAAGTGGTACAAATGGAGTGATTACCGCTACAAATAGCGGCCGCCCCGCCCCGCCCCGCCCCGCCCCGCCCCGCCCCGCCCCGCCCTGCCGTGTTTTATACTTCACCATTAGGCGGGCCAAGGGCAGAGGCGCCAGGGGGCCAGCCCAGCCCGCCGCCGCCCGGCACGGTCAAAAAAATGTCGGTTAATCGGAGGGGAAAGGAGTGGACGAACCAGCTCTGAACACAGGGTCGACGAGCGGACTCCCGTCCGCGCGGGAATAGTTTAGCTCATCTCACATGGCCGCGTCGCGACAGTTGTGAACAAGTTGCATTTCCTCTGATGAGTAAAATTTGTAATTCCGCCGTAATTTGTTGGCCAGATTTCTTTATTGGCCAGCCTGGCAGGCAGCCGCGTCGTATGAGCGCCTCCTCAACTTTCCCTGCGGCCGCCCCGCCCCGCCCCGCCCCGCCCCGCCGCTGTTAAGCCGGAAGGCAACAAAACTTTCACGTTACATGCCGCGTGCAGCCCCCCCTCGGTAAGAGGAGAAAATAAAGAAACGAAACATGTCCGGGGGAAGGAGCTAAGCAAAAAACAGGGGAGCAGAAGAAAAAAAGAATTCCGTGATGAAAATGAAGCCGAACTGACAAAGGGTTCTACCGAGACGAGGGACGGGGGTCAGAGATCGCAGAGTAAAAATGTTCCAAGTTCCTTATTTCCCCCACACCGAGCGCCGCGAGAACCTCAGAAGGAATGGGGGGGGGGGGGGGGGGCAGAAAGAAAATTTACGTCGTAAATTAACGACGTATTTTCCAAATACGACATTGCAAAATATACCGTAAATGTGCGCGAAAATGTGATTTCCCGAGAGAGAACTTCATCGTTGGCCGATTCACGCGGCGCGTCCGACTGTATACTTTTGCGAAGAGGCACTTCTTCCCCGGAAAAGCGGAGCGGCTTCTCATCGTGTCGAGTGGCCATCGCGGCCAGGGCCATAACGCTATCGGCGGGCGCGGCGCGGGGCGGGGCGGGGCGGCGCGGCCAGCGGGCCTAACCTTGTTGATGCCGCGAATCGCGCTCCAAAAAGCAACAGAAGCAGAGAGCGAAAGCAAGCAGGAGCGAGAGAGAGAGCGAGATGCGGGGGAGAAAAGACTAGCTTTGGAGCACCCTACCCTGGCCTGCTGTCGTCCTTCACCAAAGTCCTTCATCGGGTCCTTGAGGGCCACGGGCAGGGCGCTTGCGCCGCGCTGAGAGGCCCTACGGAAAGGGCGGGGCGAGGCGGGGCGAGGTGGGGCGGGGTGGGGCGGGTCGGTCAGCAGAGAGACGCTCGCTCAGAGCAGCTCCGAGAGACGCGCCCACAACAATGTGTTAGGCCACCCCAGAATGCCAATTTGGAGGAGACGAGGCCGCGGTCCTGGACCCTGCCGGGCGGGGCTGGGCGGCAGGGCGGTAGGGCGCAACATTGCATGACTTCCCCCTCTCTCCCCTCCCCCCCTCCCCTCCCTCCACCTCCCCCACCGTCACACCCGACCCTCCGGCCGGGCCGGGGGTGGACCACGCCACGCAGCTTATTCCGTTCGGACACTGGCGGCACCGGAAGCCTTTAATTATGGATGGAGGACGCTCCCGTGCCTCTTGAATTTTCACCAGCGCTCCTCGACGTGAAACAGAGATAGAGAACCGAGTTGAGTTAATTTTATTTTTTCAGGCAGTATAGTGCTGGGCTATTATTAAGCCCCACTGAGGTATGCAGTCGGCTCTCGCAGTTTGAACATCATTAAAAAAAAAATGAAATTATATTCTTTTAGCAAGAATAGATTAAAATAGATCATCGGTCTCGTAGCTAATCAGTGTTAAAGGTTACTCATAGTACGTTTTGCACCAGTTGACAGTTTTAAATCAGAAATTATTGGCTACAATACAAAATGACTTGCTACACATTCCAGTTCTCTAGGTGAGGGTGAGAGGGAGAGCGAGAGCGAGAGAGGGAGAGAGAGAGCAGGGGGAATTGTTGCTTCCACCTTGTTTCTTTTCGGCGACTCTCTCCGCGGGGGAAGTGAAACACGAGCACAATTATCCTGTTTAATTCCGTCCCAACCATCCTTTGCTCCCCCCCCCCCTCCCCCCTCTCCTCCGTTTTACGCGGCGGCATTGCGGAGAGGCTCACTGTCGAGGACCGTGTCGGAGGACGACGACACAGCGACCAACACGACCGTCGTCTTGCTGGAAGCCAAAGCCGTCTCACCTGCTGATGTGAGGAAGTGACACCCAGCAGGCTGGTCTCGCAGAGCGCCTAAGGCAGAGGTGTCTACTTAGTCTCGCATTCCGACCGCCGTGCCGGTGCCCCACAGGTCCGACAAGGATAGAGATATACGCCGGGATTAATATTCGGCCAAAAATATAAAACTCCTAGGTCGTCGCTCGAGGGATTAATATTTAGCCGAAAATACAAAAGCCCAGGGTCCGCGCCCAGCCTCGCAGTCCTGATGAATGTACCCCATGACAGTTCTGCCTCCATGTAAAGGAGGGTGCAATTTTCACATGATAGTCCCCCCCCCCCCCCTCCTTCTCGCCGGAGCCGAACACCCCCCAACTACGCGCGCCCCGCCCCGCCCCGCCCCGCCCCGCCCCGCCCCGCCCAGCCACTTTGTAGCATCCCGCGCTGTTGTCCTCGCACCGCTGCTGTCAAGCTCGCCGTCGTCAGCAAAGCCCAGTAGAATGATTACGCCGTGAGTGCCGCTCAAAGCCGGCGCGTCAATATTAAATCTCGGCCCTACCCGGCCGCTCCGCCCCGCCCCGCCCCGCCGCGCCCCGCCCCGCCCCGCCCCGCCCCTGGGGCGTAAGTCCCGCCCCGCCACGCCGCGCGGCGGAAGTGACCGAAGCCCCTTGTTTCCATCAGTCCAGCCAGCCAGCCCGTCCCGTCCGCCCCCGGAGCTCATTAGGTCCCAAAAGCGTTTTCATCCGCTGCTTCACTTTCTTTTATCATATTTTGTTCCTCGATTATTCACCGTCCATGAAAAAGTGGTCACTAAATTTAAACTGTGTAGTATAAAGAATATAAAGGTTTTTTTTTTTTTTTTGGCGATTCACAAGTACTTTGGCTTTTGGGTAAAGCATGCAAAATCTCTAATTACTCATGCATTTTGAACACCCAGAAAATGTGATCCTTGAAACAAGGCTAAACGCGTTGATTCAAGGAAAAAAAATTACAAGGAAAAATTTAACCCAATTTCTAGGAATTTTCTTTGAGTCAAGGATTTTTGATTCCTCAGTTTTAAAGATTATTCCTTATTTTAACGTATTTAACATCATGTTAAGGAAAAAAAGTTCCTTGTATTTTATTAAGGAAAATATCCTTGATTCAAGGATCAGATTTTCTGGGTGTAATAGAACGAGGTCCGTTTAAAAACCATTAGTTTAAAAATTCTCACATTTAAAAAAAAAAACAAACAAATTTTAGACATTTTACGTGCATGAACAATACCTTGCAGTCCCGCCCAAAGGTGGTCCAGCTCGCTTTAGACCACGTGCAGGCAGGACCAGGTCGCGCCCGGGCCAGGAAATGTTGTTTGTGTGTTTTGCCCTCTAGGAGTGACTTACGAAGGACGCTCTCCTCCTCCCTCTCTCTGATTCTGTTTCTGTTCCTTCTCGCTCGCTCGCATTCTGTCGCTCTCGCTTGCTCTCCCTCGCGCCCCGCGCCCTTCCAAACGACTCACTCTCTCTCTCTCCAACTGTCTTACCCTCTTTCTGACCCTTCCTCCCCTCCCCCCTCTCCCTCTCTCTCCCTCTCCTTACCCCCGCCGGCAGCGCCGCACTGACCTCTACACTTGAGGCTCACCCCGCGCCCGGCGCGCTGCTGCCGCCCGGGGCTGAGCGTAGCGCCCACGAGATCCGAAGACGCTGATTGTAGCCGGCGGCTAGCTAGCGCCAGCAGCGGGGGAGCGGGAGGGGGAGAGAGGGCTGGAGGGGTAGGGGACGGGGGCGGAGGGGTGGGGGGAGGGGGGCGGAGGGGGGATGGGGCGGCGCCGCGCCAGCGCTGAGGGCGCCCGGTAACAGGATTATCCCCGATGCCGACTGCAGTTGAATGATTCGTAGCCGTGCAGATATTGCTATCGCGCGCATCAACAAAGCTAGAGCGGCTCTGCCCCTCCCCCGAACGCACGCACGCACGCACGCGCACGCGTGCACGCACACGCACGTACAGGGCGTTTCAGTTTCTCTCTTTCTCTCCGGGTTTCCGCGTACCGTACCGGCCATACGGCACCGCCGTGCTTGGCGTGAGGGCTCCGTGAGTCCAGCGTGTGTGTGTGTGTGTGTGTGTGTGAGCGTTAATTAATTAAATGAGACTCTCTGGTCTTAAAAGCCCGCACAGCCTCGGGCGTTATACTTGAGGTATTTACGAGTCATGGCCATGGCGTGCACGACACGACACATGACAAATTTAGGAAAATATAACAGACCAGCAGAAATAATTTCGAATCATCGTAAAACGATGCAAATAAAATAGTTCGTACTCTGAGGTTCGTGTAAGTTCCGTGATAAAGACAAACAGTTACCCAAACCATCGGCATTTCATCTTTCGGCATTGAAACCCGACTTTTGGCATCGACCTTTTTTTTTCATAAATGAGTACAGATAGGCTGTAATTCGCAGCATCGTAAATTTACAAAACCGTTTGTTCAGAGAAAGAAGTCGTAAATTTACGAAAATACTCTTTTACAGTGTTTGAAGGATGGGACAGCTCCGGCCCGGGCCGTCGTCACGTCCAGCGAGACGTCCCGTCCCACAATGGGATGAATGTCCGGCAAGCGCAGCTCCGCCCGCCCCGCCCCGCCCCGCCCCGCCCCGCCCGCCCCGCCCCGCCCCGCCCCGCCCCGCCCCGCCCCGGGGACAGACGCCACGGAGTTGTACGCCAAGGACGCATTAGTCTGTTTACCAGACAACCGCAAACAAACATTCACCGGCGTTCGGAAAGAAAAAATGCAAAAAGTAGAACAAGACACCGGCCGGCCCGCCATGTCGGATGTGCATGGCAGAGGGCAGGAAGGGCGCCACGTCAGAGTCACATTGTGGAGTCGGACCCACCAGAGGGATATGGGGGAGTGTCTATGAAAGACCGCAGCATTTATGAGAAGCTTGCAGAGCTTCATTTTTTTAAGTGTTTGCAGTCTTCCATAAAGTCCTTTGCAAACCCTTTTCACTTTAAGCAAGTGTGCGAAAAGATTCACTCACTGCTGAACGACGTTCGTACACGACACAGGTGCACGGATCTCGCCAAACTGTCGGTGTTTCTCCTCTTTCTCTTTCCCTAGTCAGCCTTCCCCGTCGCCACGGCCGACCTGGGGCGCCTCTAACTCACTTATTGAGCTGGGGGGGGCGCTCCGTTATGCACAAAGATAAAGTGGGTGTGGTCACCGTGCGTGCGTGCGAGTGGGGGGGGGGGGGGGGGGCGGAACCAACGTGCATGCGACCGGACCATATGTCACTCCGCCAAATAAACTAGCAGGGACCGAGGAGGGGGGAGGGGGGAGGCGCGTCACTCAGGATTATCACGGCTCTTATTATTTCACCGCATCGTTCCATAGCCGTGAGTAGAATAATTTCACCCAGTCTGCCGGCGGCGCTGCGGTAGGAGCTATCGTCGATGTGCAGACCTGACCTCAGCTGTGTGTGTGTGTGTGTGTGTGTGCACTCCACCAAGTTCCCAGGGGGACAACAGGGCAGTAGAGGGATGGAGGACACACACACACACACACACACACACACACACACACACACACACACACACACGCGCGCGCGCGCGCGCGCTTAGCCGCGCCACCTCACGTGAGCTCGGCTCAGCATTGGACCACTTAGCCCCGTGAGCCCGTGTGGGCCCGCCCAGCCTGGCCCGCCCGCCTGCCGGCCCTGCCCTGCTCAGATAGGCTTGTGCTGTGACCACCCGCGTACAGTATGTCGAGTATATGAGAGGGGCAGGTGGGGGGGCGAGGGGGGCGAGGGGGGCGAGTCGAAGCGGAGCACGAGCAAGAGGTGCGGAGAAGGAAGGTGAGAGGGGAGAGGGGGAGGGGGCGGGGCCGGAGCTGCTAGGCAGCAAAACACCGGCGTTGGCCTTATTCTGAGACCCCCGGGACGAAATACGTGTGGCGCTGGCGCTGGAACACACGACTCGCCCCAACGGCGCGCTGCGCCACGCCGCGCCACGCCGCGCCACGCCCCGACCCGACCTGGGCTCCGTGACATCAGCCTACACACACAGAAACAGAAACGAGCCCGCAGGCGAAGGGCGCGGGGCGGCCAGCGGGACCGGCACCGGGATTTCTAATGAACGCCTCCGCCCGCCTACCAGCCGGAGGAAGGTTGAGTGTGTTGCCTACGCACACGGCGCGGGGATGGTTACTGTTGCCTAAAATAGGCAGGTTCTAGGGTCGGATGTGTGGCCTACCTACAAGGCGGAAGGGGTTGTTTAGCTCATCCGGTGTGGAGCGTTTTTATCCCCTATAGTTTACGACACAGCGGTCACGCCGCACTCGCGGTGAACATTGCATTCATGGTGCCGGCTGCGGTGTCGGGTGGGTTGCCTGTCAAAACGGCGGCGGCGTGGTGGAGGTGGCACAGGGACTTCCGCCCGCGCGGCCCCGCCCCGCCCCGCCCCGCCCCGCCCCGCCGCACGCGGCCAGGCGTAGGTGTGCTCGGGGTAAAGGAAGATGATGAAACTCACGCAGCGGTGCAACTCTCTGTTTGCACCGCGCCAGCACGCCCCATCACAGGCACGGCAGGCCAGGCCGGGCCGGGCCGCGTGTACTGAGTCCGTGTTTACCGATCTAATTGCGGCCTAGGCTAGGACCCACGGCGGGGCCGGGGCCGGGGCCGGGGCCGGGGCCGGGGCCGGGGCCGGGGCCGGGGCCGGGCCGCCCCGAGGCCGTCTAATCCTTTGCGTCGGCGGGGTCTTTCCGCAACGGTGAACCAGTGAACCTCTGGGCTGGTGGGAGGGGGCAATATGGAAGAGAGGTGGCAGAGGTCATCACGTGCAAGCCGGGTGGATGGAAGGGTTCAACACCTTGACTACTGCGCGGTGGGGGAGGGGGAGAGGGGGGGGGGGAGAGGGGGGGGAGAGAGGAGTGGGGAGAGGTGGTGGGGAAGGGGGTAAAAATTCATTAATGTCTGATTGCATTTTGGTAGAGGCGGGATCAAAAGGGGTTTGTGCGGACGTGTAGCAGCAGCAGATGAGAGGGTCGAGGACCCTTCATCCCGCCCCCTCCCTCCCTGCCCCGGCCCGGCTCGCCCAGGTCGCCGCCGAGGCCGACTTAAGACGACGAGGCCTACAAGGGCCCAATAGACCGCGGCGCCTGCAGCTCAGCGGCGGCCCCGCCCAGCCCCGGCCCCGGCCCCGGCCCCGGCCCCGGCCCCGGCCCCATGCATTCCTAATGGCGGAGTCTGCAACCCCGGGCCCGGGCTCAAGTCGCGCCGTTAAGTGAAAAGGGTAGGGGGGGGGGGGGTACATAGGCGCGCGCACGCGCGGGTCCAGAAAGGGGGGGGGGGGGTGGACGGCACGGGCTGGGCTGGCACTGCACCCGTGGACATGGGCCCGCCTGGGCGGTCAGCAGGATGGCAACAAGCTCGACGGCCATGCAGCTCCTCTCAGTTGACGCGCCTCACAGCCTGACACTGACAGGCACGATCACCCGCTGCCGAGGCGGGGGTTTCAGCCAACACGTATTGGGGGTCTGCGTCTGCCTAACCACGAGGCCACAGCCGGATTTTCGTGAACAACGAAATACGCGTAGGCGTTACTAGTACGCGCATACTACGTGTTATTACGGGGTAATTACGCCTCATTAGGCGTTATTACGCTCGTATTACGCGTCAATTACGCGTATTTTAAGCTGTTATTTCGCGTTGTTACGTAATATTACGCACCAGGTGACGAATTACGCGAGTAAATACCCCCTCGCACAGCGCCTGACGGCAAGGCAAATTGTTTTTGTCACGGGTCGCGGCGCCGTTTCAAGAGGTAGTTCTCATGATTCCACGACAATAATTTCCTTGCCAGGGAGCTTTGGTTTTATTTTTTTTGCGGCGCCGCAGGAAATTTTTTTTAGCTTTTACCTCTCACGCGTGTCTCTTGCCGAGGCGCAGAGCCAGGACGCGGGCGGGTGCACGCGGGCGGGTGACCCTCGACACCACCGCCCCGGGCCGGGCTGCAGGGACACGGCGGGGCGGGGCGGGGCGGGGCGGGGGACAACGAGTGCTTGCAACATCTTTTGACATGTTGTTGTCGCGAGAAGGAAAAGTCCAAGCCGGTCGCTGAAGTGCCAATTACCATGGAGTGGGACCCGGGTGGCGTGGCGTGGCGTGGCGTTGTGGGGACGGGCCGAGCTCGTTATGACGTATCCGCAGGCTATACCTCCCGGACGCCCCGCCGCGCCCCGCCCCGCCCCGCCCCGCCGCGCCCCACCCCACCAAGACCCACCACGCTCCGTCGCGCCGCGCCCCAAACTTACCATCCCTCCCTCCCGCCCTCTTGACGCGACGGCCTCAAAAGAAGAGCATGCCGCACCACAGAGGGCATAACCACCCCCAACCCCACCGTGGTGATGAGGCAGGGCAGGGCGAGGGGGTGGGGCGGCGAGCTGCAGCGCCGCGCCCGCGCCGGGGCCACCGGCCAGCACATACCGATACCGGTTGTCCCAGAGAACACTGAGCAGTCAGTTGGGTTGCCTACGCACTGGCCGCAGGCGCTCTAGGGCGGGGGAGAGGGGGGGGGGGGCTGTGATAGGAGGCTGCCGGCCGCTAGAGTCTCCGAAGTGGGGAGTAGTGTGACGGCACGGCATCTGTCGGCCACCCCAGCAGGAGTGGGGGGCGTACGAACTAGGGTGGTCCTGGGGCGCACCCCACGGAGTCGCGACGTGCCCCTCGCGGCGTCGCGGTTCCTCTGCAGGGAATGCGGCCCACGCGAAGGACCCGCGTGCCTATCGCGGATGAGCCGTGCTTCGCCGGACAGATACCGTCACACTGCTCACTGCTTCAGAGATTCTAGCGGCCGCGGCAGCCTCCTATCACAGCACCCACTCCCCTTCCCGCCCCGCCCTGGAGCGCCTGCGGCCAGTGCGTAGGCAACCCAACTGACTGCCCTGTGTTCTCCGGGACACTCGGTACGTGGCGCGCGATGCGTATCCAACTGCGCGGCCCGGCCCGGCCCGGCCCGCGGCCTGCACGGCGACAACGGGTCCTCGGTAACACCTCGTCCTGCCCCAGCGGGACACCCAAGGCCCGGCCCGCGGCGACAACGGGTCCTCGGTAACACCTCGTCCTGTCCCGGCGGGACACCCAAGGCCCGGCCCGCGGCCTGCACGGCGACAACGGGTCCTCGGTAACACCTCGTCCTGTCCCGGCGGGACACCCAAGGCCCGGCCCGCGGCCTGCACGGCGACAACGGGTCCTCGGTAACACCTCGTCCTGTCCCGGCGGGACACCCAAGGCCCGGCCCGCGGCCTGCACGGCGACAACGGGTCCTCGGTAACACCTCGTCCTGTCCCGGCGGGACACCCAAGGCCCGCGGCCTGCACGGCGACAACGGGTCCTCGGTAACACCTCGTCCTGTCCCGGCGGGGCACCCAAGGCCCGGCCCGCGGCCTGCACGGCGACAACGGGTCCTCGGTAACACCTCGTCCTGTCACGGCGACAACGGGTCCTCGGTAACACCTCGTCCTGTCCCGGCGGGACACCCAAGGCCCGGCCTCGCGGAGTTCATTCGTCGGACGAGGAAAAGGAGCGGGACACGGAGTCGCGACATCCGTCTCGAGTCCACCTAGTCCCCTGCCGCCAGCAGCATATCCCTCGCCCGCCTCGCCTCCGTCTTCTTCTCCTTCTTATTCGCGGGGAGCACGAGGACTAGAAGGCGGAGCGGGGCGGGGCGGGGCGGGGCGGGGCGGGGCGGGGCGGGGCGGGGCGGGGCGGGGCGGGGCGGGGCGGGGCGGGGCCGGGCGGGGCGGGGCGGGGCGGGGCGGGGCGGGGCGAGACAGACTCATGCTATGCTGGCAGCCGTCGCGACGACAAGTTGGCAGCCCCGCGCCGCGCCGTCCCTTCCTGCTGGCGTCATTCAGCCGTTGGCAGCACTGACGAGGCCGCTATCTTCCTCGCGCTTTGTGAGGCCCCGCCCGGGGGCAGCCCCCTCCAGGGCGGGGCGGGGCGGGGCGGGGCGGGGCGGGGCGGGGCGGGGCGGCCCTGGAGGGCGGAACCAGAGGGGCAGCGCGGGCCGGGCCGGCGCGGCGGCGGCAGGAGGGCTGGGCCGGGCCCGGGCCGGCCGAGGAACAATAGCAGGACTTTTCTGGCACACATCGAATTGCTTGTTTTCGCAGACTACTTACTGCTCGCTGTTCCCATGAACACGCTGCTGCCGGCCTTGCCGGCACAACCCCGGGGGTGAGCGGGGGGGGGGGGGGGAGGAAGGGACAGTGCGCGGCGCCCCAGGCCCAGGCCCAGGGCAGGGCGCACACGCCCGGGGGGCCCGGGGCCCCAGGGCTCCATCCCGCCGGAGGCACCGGGGCCGCCAGGGCCTGGCCGGCGCCCCGTCAGCGGCCCTCTACAGACACCAGAGGTCGACCGACATCAGAAAAAAAAAACAGTGCGAATCAAAATGTACGAATCCAGCTCTCACCTGCAGGAGAGTGAAATGTTTTCACACTCTTGCAACAGATTACAGCATTCACACACTTGTGAGCGAGCGCCCACTCCCCCCCCCCCCACACACACACACACACAAGTGAGTCCCGTAGTACAATACACAGGGTGGACAGCACAGGGCGGGAGGCGCGCCCCCGGGGAAGACCCCCGCCCCGGCCGGCCGGCGCCCGCACTGCTCAATCGACCATATTTAAACGCCGATTGCCCCCGGCATTGCTGGATTAAGCCCTAATCAAAGTTTGGCAGGGAGCAGCAGCGGCAGACGAGCGCTATATCCGTTCTCCAAGAGGAAGGGAAAGGGAAGAGGGAGGGAGGGGAGAGTCGCCGCAAAACCAGCGGGTTGCTCCGCGTCGCGGACCCGCAGGCGGGCCGGGGCGGGCCGGGGCGGGGCAGGGCGGGCCGGGGCGAAGCGAGGCGGGGCGGCCGGGGCGGCCGGGGCGGGCAGGGCGGGGCGGGGCGGGGCGCGGCGGGGCGAGGCTACCGCGCGGCCCGCGCCCGCGGGCCCAAGGGGAGGGGGGTCGGTTGGAACACGTCAGCCGCGAGAGAGGCGAGGCGACCGCTGTTGTGCGCTGTTGTCGACGCACGATGACGAGGAACTGCGCTGCATGGTCCTGCCCCGCCCCACCCCGCCTGTAACGGTCAAATAACAACAAACGCGTTTTCTGCACAGGCAGGCGTACTCAGGCGGGGCGGGGCGGGGCGGGGTGGGGTGGCCGCATCCCCGCATGAGAGATTTATTCGCTCGGGGATCGCACGACGTGCGGGGGCCGCGGCGCGGCGCCCTACCCGGGCCGCGGCCAGTGCGGGGCAGCTGGGCGGGACGGGACGGGACGGGGGCGACGGGGGACGAAAGGTGGCAACCAGGCCACGGGGTCGTCCCGCCCCGCCATTGGCCATGGCCATGGGCGCCATGGGCTGGCCGCCCTGGGACGTCCGGCCCGGCCGGCCCGCGGCCACCGCATGGCTCCCAGAAGTAAGGTCATGCGTTACAAACAACTAAACACGACAAAGCATTTTCATTGCGCAATTTGTAATGCCGGCCGGGCGAGGCGAGAGCACCCTTGACACCGCGCAGCTCGCGGGATGCGTGCGGGGCGGGGCGGGGGCGGGGCGGGGGCGGGGCGGGGGCGGGGCGGGGCGGGGCGGGGGCGGGGCGAGGCGCGGTATGGCCGTTACGCGCCGCGCCGCATCGCATGTGAAGGGCAGTGTTGCGTTTGCGGCACGCCGGCGCCGCTCGCGTGGGGACGCTGGAATAAGAAGAGGGGGGGGGGGAGTGGGGAGTTTCTGTGTTGTAGGCTAACATAACAGGATACCCTAGGCCGGAAGTGAGAACTGAAGTGGAAGGACGTTAACTGGCACCTCACACCTAACTTGGCTGAGCCTCATTTAACAATTACTATATCTGTATCTTTAACTGGCGAAGCCGTGCTTTCAGCAGACACAGCGCACACCCCACTTCAGCGCGACCCAGACGGCGGACGGCGCGACACCTGAGACGGCGGGGCGGCGGAGCCTCAGACGGCGGAACTTGATTTTAACGGTCGCAATATTTGTCTGGGGCGAGTGCAAACTCGAGAGACTAGTCTCTTTGTAGAATACAAAAAAATTACAAGCTGAATCGGAAAAGCAATTCTCTCCTACCTGAAACACCGTGCTGCAGTGGGGATGGGGATGGCTGCGCACTGAGACAGGGCGGCGACATCTTGATCCTTGGATCTGGGGCTCCGCCGAGCGGGCTGGGCACAAACCGAACAAACCGAGAATTAACACCAGTCTGCACTGTCTCCAGTTTAAAGGGACACACGGTCGACGAAAACGCGATTCGCGATCATTTAAGTTTGAGGCAAGCTAAACTTAAATAGTTTCCTGTCCTAACTATCGCCAGACTTTTTGAATTAGATTTCACTCGCGGCGCGAGAGCGACACGACACGGCCAGGCGCACGGACGGCTGGCCGACAACTGACTGACGAGGGAGGGCGATTCAAACAACCGTTTCAATTACTGCCAACTTATGCATCTTGCAATTCGGCTTCAAACAACATCGCTGCTAAACGAGCTGCTACACAATATTGAGAAGCACGGAGATAATAATTAAAAACGTGATTCGTGGTTACAAGGTCGGGAATGTTTTTGAAACTTTGACAAAGAATATTGGACATGAAAAAATGATTATTTAACTGGTATTTATTTTTAAAATGGAAAAGGGACACGGCGGGGTTTCTAGCAGACAACGGAAAACGGCGCACAGCACCAAAGAAACCGAAGCCATGGCGTAACTTGATTTTGGGATCACAAAGAACATGTTTTGTGGGCTTGCTATAAACCTGGGATGTTTAAAAAAAAAATCCCCGAAAAGATTGAACATTTAAACAAGAAATAAGACTTACTCAATATTTCCTTTTTTCAAAATAGCGCAAATTTTGGCTTAGCCTTAAGTGTGAACTTTTCCTAGTTGTGGATAATTTGGCAAAATATTTATAATTTATCATTTCTTTTATGTACAGTTTGGTATGAGTAGAACAAAATACATTCTATAAAGTGTGTTTCCAGATAATGCATTACATTCCTGGAAGCAGTCTAGTACCTAATATATTATCATCTATCATGAACGCAAAATTTGTGTTTAAGAATCAATGCATCTGATGCCGTTTGTATTGGTTTACACTCTGTCCTTAAATTTCTTTGAAATAACTTGTTAAAATTTTTTATTGAGAAAATGCTTCTATAATCAAACACAAATTATATCACAACCAGATCAAGTGACTGGGGAAGGAAAATACAATCCAGTCCAGTGACAACGCAACATGGCCACGTATTACTTGAGGATTGTGGGGCTCTAATTAAGATACCTTGAGAGGTAATTTTTTTAGTCGTACCATTTAGAGTTCAAATGCACTGCAGTCTCGTCTCGACATCGCGAGACGGACGGTTTCGCAAACAGAGTATGCAGCTTCATTGAGTAGAGACACAGAGAGGTTAGGTTTGGCCGTAGGACGTAAGATAAAAGTAATAATGTATTTCTAAAGAACACTGCCCTAAAACACTGCTGACGCTACTGTTGGGTACGCATACACCATCTACCAGTACAATAACAAATGTCTAACCTAAACTAACCTCGAAAATGTTGTCAGATTCAGCACAGGGTTCAGTTGGATTTCTCTCATTTTCCCAATGCACCAGCCTTTCCTTTCCACGAAATTGTTCACCATCACAATAACTCGCGGACGCGACGCAAAACATTCTCGCGGGACGTTGACAAAAATTCGAAACTAAACACGGAAACAACGCGATCACTAGAACGGCCCGGCCCGACTGGCCCGGCCCGGCCCCGGCACACAACGTACACTAGGCTGGCTCTGGTGCAGCTGACGAATCGAGTAGGTCGTGACGTACACTAGCAGAACAGCAACGATCGTCAGGGGCTGATCCAGGCGATCGCTGAGGGGGTGGGTGGGTCGAGCCTTCCCATTTGCCTACATCAGCACGTCACGTAACAGGGATTGCCTGCCCATCAGGCAGTTTTTTTGTTTTTTTTTTAATGAACCGAAAAAGGGGGCAAGTAAGTGCCCCGCCCCCACCCCTCCACCTGTGCCGTCTGTTTCTTTGATTGCGCAGCAGGGTTGCGGGTTTGCCTACCCCATTCGCCCGTAAGGCGCCATGACCCCTGCCTGCAGCCCTCGCGAGCCTCCAATAAATTTATTGTACCGCTGAACAACCGGCATTACATGAGCAAACCTAGGAGAAGCCGGTTAATTCAAAATATGGAATGATGGGTTTCATTGGAGTTGTACGTTGAATAGCACGGGCTCTTATGGACGGGCGTATGAGGCCTTGTATTACTCTTTCGCTACATGGACCGTACCTGGGAAGCGAATGAGACCTGAGTCGGTAATAAACAGCGGTGGTCCAGTGTGTGCGGTGAGGCGGGGCGGGGCGGGGCGGGGCGGGGAGGAAGGAGCACGGAGGAGCAGGGCGGTGCAGGTGCGGTGTGCCCCACGAAATATGAAACAGCCCCCTCTCGCCCCGCCCCGCCCCGCCCGCCCCGCCCCACCCCGCCCCGCCCGGCCACACCGCACGCACGCGCTGGCCGCCCTGGTGGCGCAGTGGCGCACGGAGTCCCACTCCGTGACCTTTCTTTTGAGAAAGGTCAACCGTCTGACTTGCCGGGGCAGAGCCCCCCGCCGTCACGGACGCGGTCCAGGACGGGCGACTGGAAACAGAAAAAAAAAAGGGAGCCCACACGTATTTTTTTAATGTGGTATTTCTGCGAGCATTAGGAAAATCCACGTGTGTTGTCCTTGTGAGTTGTGGTCCGCCAGGTCAAAATTGATGAAAATAACGCATTTTACGTTTTGCCACGAGGACTCCGCTGCGAATTATACTTATTTGCTCGAGAGACCGAGAGCGGTCTGTGGGGGGGAAGAGGGGAGGTTCAGCAGAAGAACTCCGCCCACCCCGCCACCGGTGGGGCGGGGCGGGGTGGGGCCGGGCGGGGCGGGGCGGGCGAACAGCAGCAGGGCCAGGCCAGAAAGGCCAGCAGGCCACTCCCCCATCCGGCCAAAGAAAAGATGAGCGATGCAGTATCTCTGGCCGTGACGGCGGTCAGCCCGCGCAGCGCCGCCCCGCCCCGCCCCGCCCCGCCCCGCCCCGGGACAGACTCGCGGCTGCCCCTCCCGCTGGACCCGGCGCGGGGCGGTGCGGGGCTGGGGGGGCGGGGCGGGGCGGGGCCGGGCGAGGCGGGGACCCTGCGAGCCCGCAGGGCTCAGGTCCAGGCCCATGACACGGGCGGGGCGGTGTGGGCTGCTAGCGGAGGCAATTAATATTGCGACTGCCCCAGTTGTGGCTCCCTCCCCTCACACACTTATTATAGGTTTGACCGTAGTTTCCACTGTTTTTACCTCTGAAATTTTTCCAATCTATCGTGACGGTGAACATCCCACACGTGGCTACTGCCGGGTCAGTGAGAAAATTTCACCGTTGGGACGAATATTCTCCGGGAAAGGGCGCAGGTTCCCGGTTAGGGAGCAAAAGGGAAACAGAGACCAGCAGTTTTACCCCAACGCGCAGTCCGCCCGCCTGCCCGCCCCGCCGAGCCCGCGCGCAGGCGCCCCGGGTACCCACGCCCCACGCAACGCCCTCTGCCCCGCCTCACCCCGCCTCTCCCGGCACGCGTGGACATCCCGTGTGGCCCGGGGGATAATCACCCACAACAGACCAGCTCGCCATACGGTCTGGAAAATGTTGGTGGCAAAAAAAAATTGTCAAAATACAGCCACATGCGAAAGTAGACGAAAGTAATGATTGTAACATCGCACCGCCACCGCCGGTCGTATTGTAACTCAGAGGAGAACAAGGAGGAGAAGGTCGGGAGGCGGATGGAAGTTAATGTCAGCGGGCCGGGCCCGTGGCGCGGGGGCGGGAGGGAGGAGGCACCCGGGAGGTTGACCGCATCCTGGAGTTCCAGTAATAGCATCGCTTCCCGCCCCGGCCCGTCGGGGCCTGCCCCCCGCCGCCCGGCCCGTCAGCAAGAGGGACCGGTATATTGGACCCCGCCAAGAGAAAGCAAAGTGCCCCACGCAGAGACGGGGCGGGGCGGGGCGGGGCGGGGCACCAGGGTGGCGTTTTGGGCTGAAAGGGCAGGAGAGGTCAGGGCGGGGGGCGGGAGTGGGCGGCGGTGTGGCGCGGCGCGCTCGAGGTGGGCGGAGGGCGCGCCACGCCGGCTCCTCGAGGAGTTTGAGATGGCTGACTCTTTCCTATTCCCGCTCACTCATCTTTTCACCCCTTTCTTCTCATCCTCCGGGCCAGGCGCGCGATTTAAAGGGGGGAGCCGGGGGGGGGTGGGGGGGGGGGGGGAGAGATCGCCCCTCCTGTTGGTAACTTGGGCTACAAAAAGGAGTGGCTCGCAAGCGCTACAGATCGCAACCGCTACAGGTCACAAGCGCTACAGCTCGCTAACGCTACGGGTCGCAAGCGCTACGAGTCACAAGCGCTACAGCTCGGTAGCGCTACGGGTAAGCGCTACAGCAAGAATCCGCGCGTTAGGCGGAGCCGAGCCGAGCCGAGCTAAACCTTGAAAAATTACGCACGTGGCGTGAAAACATGGAAAATTTTTGCGACAGTAAACCTCCCGAGGGAGGTTGCGGTTCCCGCCAGGCACAGGGCTTTTACCCCCCGTGGCAGCCAACTACTTCGGTGTTCTTATGGGAACCGGTGCTTTTCTGGCCGCGATCCTGTCGCGCAATTCGACAGATTTGATCCCGGTCCTGTCAGATTTAGTCGTACGGTGGTTAACCGAACTGCCCTGTCCCCAGAGCATGGGATAGCTATTTTGGAGCCAGATTCTGGGACTTATGACCCACGACCGACCACCAGTCGTGGGCATGGGACGGAACTTACTGGCAACCCGCTGTCGCTACCAGTGAAGAACCTACCTGGGTTTGAACCAGGCCCCATGTGCCGAGTCTCACAGACACCCCACGGCTTTCGCGGCACCACTAGACCACTAGACCGTCGGCTATTCCACGAGGGAGCTCGGTTGAAATGGGGGGCTTGAATTCCACTCTCCAAATTGTTGTCCTCAGAAAAATTAAATGTTTTGGCAAGATTCGAACCTTCGTCCTGCGACTCTCCGCGCGGACACTATGCCGGCACGGCTACGACGCCACGGTTCCAGAAGCCGGACCACTAGGAGTCATGCTGCGCGAGAAGCCACAGTCACCGAAGAAACGAACCCCGTGTCATGAGTACGCCTGCTCTCCGGTCAGTGCTGGGCCGGCCGCGTCGCGTCATTGGTATCGTCGCTGCTCATAGCACTGGGCTGGAAGTGGTTCAAAAACCGCCTAAGTTTTTTTCTTTTTATTATTATTTTTTTTAGCAGATGACCGTTACGTGCTCTTCGGCAGCTATACCGTCCTTGAAGTAAAGTTACTTAAAGTTGCAACTGCAGTTAAAGTTGTCACTAAGTTAAAGTTGTCCAGCGTTAAGCGTAGGAAAAAAGTTGAAAAAAGCAGTTTGCTAAAAATAACACCGGTGGGCCTCAGCGGAATCGCTGCTCGCTGCTCGCGCGCCACTGAGTGCTGTTCAGGCTGCCAGCGGCTGCGATAATGGACGCCTGCAGCTGCCGCCACGCAGCCGCCTATACACAGCCTATGCGTGATTGCCGTTTTACGACCCATAACATAGTTGTCCGCATACCGCGCGCGATGCCGCGTCACATGCGCTATTTCGCTAATAGATCGCAAACGTTAAAGTTCGAAGTCTCAAGTTAAAACATTAAAACGTTAAAAAGTTCTGAAAAGGACAACAATGTTGAGAGTTGAAAATCAAGCCCCATTTGACAACCGAGTTCGTGAGAAAAGCCACATCAAGTTAAGCTGCTTGCGTTACTAGGTGAAACGCAAAACTAAAAGCTTAGGCGCGATAAAAGTTAACGCGAAAAGGTTAAGTTCTATTTTGAAGTAGGAAGTTCAACGTTTGGCAAAACGTACAAAGTAAAGTCATCTCTTTCGTTACGTTAGCGTTAACGTTTTTGTTCGGATGCTCTTTCCAGCTATACCGTCCCTTGTGACTTCGGCAACTGCAAAGGCACTGAAAGAGCACTTGGTCGAAACAAAAAAAAAAAATAAGAAAAAAATTACGTGATTTTGAACCACTGCCCACTAGTGCTATAAGCAGCGTCGATACCAATGACGCAACGCGACCGGCGCACTGGCCGGAGAGCAGGCGCACTCATGACACCAGGTTCGTTTCTTCGGTGACTGGCTTCTCGCGCAGCATGACTCCTAGTGGTCCACTGGTACCGTGGCGACGTGGCCGTGCCGGCATAGTGTCCGCGCGGAGAGTCGCAGGACGGAGTTCGAATCTTGCCAAAACATTTAATTTTCTGAGGACAACAATTTGGAAGTGAGTTCACGCCGAGCTCCCTCGTGGAATAGCCGACGGTCTAGTGGTCTAGTGGTAGCCGTGGGGTGTCTGTGAGACTCGGCACATGGGGCTGGTTCAAACCAGTAGGTTCTTCACGCGTACGCAGCGGGTTGCAGGAAGTTCCGTCCCATGCCCGACGCTGAGTGGTCGTAGTGGGGTCATAAGTATCTGGCTCAAAAATAGCTATTCCATGCTCTGGGGACAGGGCAGTTCGGTTAACCACCGTACGACTAAATCTGACAGTACGGGGATCAAATCTGTCGAATTGCGCGACAGGATCGCGGCCAGAGAAAACCGGTTCCCATAAGAACACCGAAGTAGTTGGCTGCCACGGGGGTAAAAAGCCCTGTGCCTGACTGTCGCAAAAATGTTTCACGCCACGTGCGTAATTTTCAAGGTTTAGCTCCGGCTCGGCTCGGCTCCGCCTAACTGATTCTGGCTGTAGCGCTTGTGACCCGTAGCGCTACCGAGCTGTAGCGCTTGTGACTCGTAGCGCTTGCGCCCCGTAGCGTTAGCGAGCTGTAGCGCTTGTGACCGGTAGCGGTTGTGATCTGTAGCGCTTGTGACCTACGTCCGCCACAAAAACCCCAGTAGGTTGGCACCCCCCCCCCCCCCCCCCCCCCCCCGTCTGGCTACATAGGACCTTAAACTGCATCTGCTCCGGACTAGTCATTCCCCGTATCGCAATAATAGTTGGTCGAGCGAACTGCTTTGGTAGCGCGTCTCTGTCGTCTCTTTCCGCCAAACCTAAACTGTGCAGTCGCTAGGGTTACAGGGAGGATTAAGTCATCACATTTCGAACGCAATGGAAGAAGCACAGCTACTTACAAGCTTGGGAAAAAGTAAAGGGTTGTACTGGTGGTCTGACCAGACCGGCCAGGCCACGCCAGGACACAGCATGGCGCGCCGGGTCAGACCATGGGGAGGTGGACTGGACTGGAGCCGGGGCCGTCAGCTGGACCCATGCCGGCCTCGGGAGGGGGAGAGGAGGGCGCGGCCGGGCAGGGCCGGGGCCAGCCTCAAGTTTGACCGCTTTCGAAAAGTCATAAAAAGCGCGTTTTCCCTCCCATCCTATCCTATCCCCGGCCCGGCCGGGCCCCGCTCCATACGGTCCGGCCCGGCCCCGCCCGCCCAGATGGGGACGTGGAACTTCAGATGAGGGATTTTGTTTGGTGAGAACCTCTTTCGTCCCCTCTCCTCCACGATACTGTTCCATGTCGCTCTCCCTCTCCCCCACCCCCGCGCCTCTGCTGCTCGCTGTATTTGTTTCCCTTTTATTATTTATGTAACTTTTTTTTTAAGAGGGAAAATGCAATACGGAGGTCGCGCGGCCCGGCGCGGCCCGGCGCGGCCCACCCCGCGCCCGCGTCCCATCCCGTTTGATTGTGCATGAAGAAAGTATGGCTTTTGAATCGGAAAGGACACAGGCGCGAGCTGAGGGGGTTCCGTCAAAGCCCTTGGACGTGGACCCGGCGGGGCGGCGCGGGGCGGGGCGGGGTGGCACTCCTGCCACACAAGCCTCTGCCCCGCCCCGCCCCGCCGCGGCCGCCCCGCCCTCACTCCTTCAGACCCTCATGTAGACGCCGTTCTACAAGCAAACTTGCGCTCCCCACCCCGCCCCGCCCCGCCCCGGCGGCCTGCAGCAGCCGGCCCCGCCCGGCCCCACCGTCGGCTCGACGCCAATCGAACCTTCCCTCTTCTCTTCTCTCGAAGACAGAAGGACAAACACTGGGCTGGCCACTGGCTCGGCTCGCCTGGCCTGACGTGGACGGACCTGAGCTGGCCTTGCAGGCAGTGGCCAGCCAGGCCGGCCCAACCCCTCTGGGCGCGTGCCGCGGCTGCGTGCACGCGGGGCACGTGCCGGGCGGGGCGCCGCGGGGAAGGGGCGGGGAAGGGGCGTCGGCCACTGCAAAATAACGCCACTCAGGAAGCCGGGAATGTAAAATCTGTCGCACGCAAGATTTAGAAGAATAAAGTGTGATATTGTGTTAAAAAGTTTGAAACTGTTGTTAAAAGTGGTACAGTTGTTTCCCAGCAGTGCCAAGAGCAGCAGGGGCGTGGGCGTGGGGCGGGGCGGGGCGGGGCGGGGCGGGGCTTCAAGAGTGTGCAGGTGTTTGCTCAGGCGCCTTGAAGGGGACGCGTGCGAGGGCGGCGCAAGGTAAAACCCCCAGGGCTGCCCGCTTTGCAAAGCACTTCCTGCGTACGAGAGAGGGTGGGGGTGGGGGTGGGCACCACCACAAGCCTCTCACAATACCCCCCCCCCCCCTTTCTCTTCCTTGGTCCCTGCTAGCTCTCGATGTCTGCCCACTTCTAACCAGCATGAATCCCCCTTCTCTCTCTCTCTCTCTCTCTCTCTCTCTCTCTCTCTCTCTCTCTCTCTCTCTCTCTCTCTCTCTCTCTCTCTCTCTCTCTCTCACATACACGCGGTCATTCCCCCCGCGCCCCCACACTTACAACTCCTTGTCTAAACACGCCACTTTGATGCCCGCCCCGCCCCTACCCCATCCCTCCACTCTACAGTTAAAGTCCCCCTGCAGGGGTCTCCGCAGGCCTGGCCCAGCTGCTGCTGCCGCTGCTCCCACACTGACAACCCAAGTGTGTGAATGTCACACACTTGGAGGTGAGTGTTAATTTTCACGTCCCTTCAAGTGTGTGAAATTCCCGGAGTGGCTCGCACGCGCTACAGATCACAACCGCTACAGGTCACAAGCGCCTTTCATTCGCAGAGCACGTGCGTAATTTTTCAAGGTTAAGCTCGGCTCGGCTCCGCCTAACGCGCGGATTCTCGCTGTAGCGCTTGTGACCCGTAGCGCTAGCGAGCCGTAGCGCTACCGAGTTTTAGCGCTTGTGACTCGTAGCGCTTGCGACCCGTGCGTTAGCGAGCTGTAGCGCTTGTGACTCGTAGCGCTTGCGACCCGTGCGTTAGCGAGCTGTAGCGCTTGTGACCTGTAGCGGTTGTGATCTGTAGCGCTTGTGACCAACGTCCTGAAATTCCTACGAAAATTCCTAACTTCACGTGTTCATGCGCGCGAATAGAAATCCAGACAACTACTGGGCGTTTCATAAAAGACGCAGGTGCGCGCGGTTTTGCCTACCCAAGGGGCTATGGCGCCTTACGGGAAGATCGGGTAGGCAAACCCGCCCGCACCTGCGTCTTTTATGAAACGCCCGGTACACGTGTGCAACATTCACACACTTGGGTATCCACGACACGGCTTCGGTCGTATTGCTGTGCCAGAAACAGAACAGCGTCTCTGCTCCAACTCCAACTGAAATTTAATTCGGAAACAGAATAAATATAATCTAAACTTTTGCGGGTGCGGCCTTGAGGTGGCATACGAGGGCGAGCGTACGCGGGGCGCAGTGCGGGTTGCGGGGCGGGGCGGGGCGGGGCGGGGCGAGGCGAGGCGGGGCGGGGCGGGGCGGGGCGAGGCGAGGCGGGGCGGGGTTACGCATGTGTCGCTCTGAAGCCCCTGCTCCCGCTGGGCCGAGGTCCCCGTTGGAGTCGTGGCGGCGCGCCGACGGACGCTGTTGCCCAATATCGAAAGGCTTAGTGAACAGATCGGCGCGGAAGGAGGTAGGGTAGGGCGGGGCGGGGGCGGCGAAGGTCTTGACGGGGGCGGGGGCGGGGGCAGTTGGGGCTCGGAGCAGCGTGCGTTTCAGGAAAATGGAATTCCTCGACAGTTTTCGGTCCATGAGGTTCTCTTGGGCGCGCTCTCTGCGGGTTGCCAGTCCGCCCCGCCCCGCCCCGCCCCGCCCCGCCCCGCCCCGCCTCGCCTCGCCACACCCCTTCTGTGCAACGCCGCACCCGCTCTCCGTAAGCGCCGTTGCATGAAATCGGCGGCACCGCAACACCAAGCAAACGCCTTATTCTTTTCATATACGTTTTTTTTTACTTTAGCACGGGCATTTGCTTTTTTTGCTTTGCTACGCGTAGTGTGGTCGATGGTCGCACACACGGGGGATAGAGAGACGGAGAAAAAGGTAGTCGAGAGAGGGGGCATGAGGGTAGAAAGGAGAAAAAGCTTTTAAGTTCCCTACCTTCCAAAAACCTTGACCGATTTTTGTTTCTACGACTAAATAAACGGGGACGTTCAACAGTTCTTGAACTGGTGACGGGTCTTAACTGTATGGATAGGTATTGTGGTATGATAATCCAGAAAAATAAGGCGCAAAATAAACTAAAATCGTGGTCTCCATTTTAGATCACCATACTGTTTAGTGAGGAGCTGAACGGGAAAGTGGGCGAGGAACGGCACTGCGTCCCACGCCACTCCCCAACCAACTCTCGGCTCCCGGCTAAAATAATCCAAAACGCAAACCGCTCGCGGGATAGGACGGGACAGCGCGTTCTTCACGCTCGCAAGCCTTTTGAATTAGTTTCCCGCGGATATGGTCCCGCCCCGCCCCGCCCCGCCCCGCCCCGCCCCGCCCCGCCCCGCCCCGCCCCGCCCCGCCCCGCCGCGTGGGCGTGTGATTCTGTGGGGCTGGCCGGGCTGGGGGCCTTGAGGCCCACCGCGGCCGATCCGCGTCGCCACCGGAGAGCGGCGGGGTCCAGTGGAAGGTGGAAGGAGGGGGGGGCGTGGGTTAGATCGGGGCCAGAGGCGAGGCGGGGTGGGGTGGGGTGGGGCCGGGGGTGTGGGAGCTAATCCAGGAAGAACAGGACCCCACCGCGGCGCGGCGCGGAGCGGAGCGGCACACAGAGCTGCCGGAGCGAAACCTCGGCAGCGGGCGGGGCGGGGCGGGGCGGCGTGGCGGAACGTAGAGCCCCTCATGGGGCACTATCCTTTACGCCTTTACGGCAGTCATAACACTCGGCGAATCAAACGTAAAGACGCCATCCTCCGGCAGCCCGACGGACGCGGCTGCGGGGCGGGGTGGGGCGGGGCGGGGTGCGGCCGGCAGCCTCGGGCAAGCCTCTCCCCTTCCTTCTCTGCCATCTCGGCCGCCACTGCCCTACGCCGTGCGCTCCCCGCCCCGCCCCGCCCCGCTCGCAGAGGTTCTATTCGCTGGAAGAAAACGAAATAGCGCGGTGAGGTGCGGGGTCATTTGATACCGGGCGCTAGGCGCTGGGCGGCCGCGTCACCTAGGGCCGCGGACCGGTCCCAGGGCCGCCCTACTCCATCTTCCGACAAGGCTTCTGGATCTCCAAAAGGCAAAAAACAAAGAAAACTTATCGCCAGCTTTCGATATGTTGTTCCCCAGGCCTCAAAACGTAAAATTTTCGAGCCGACAGTTTCCTATGTGTGTAGGATCAGAAGTGCAGCGCAGGAGCGGCGCGCAGCACCTGGGGCCGGGCCGGGCCGGGCGCGGGCTCAGGCTCATCCAGGCCGCTACGAGCCACGAGCCATTCGGTCGGGATTGGACGCTGCCCAGCGCCCCGCCCCAGCGCCCCGCCCCAGCGCCCGCCCCGGCGCCCCGCCCCAGCGCCCCGCCCCGGCGCCCCGCCCCAGCGCGGAACCTGCAGCTCGAGACAGACGCATTACACACATTCTCAGTACAAGGGGGTTTCTGCTGGGGCGCGAGGGGTATGGAGTGGGGGAGGGAGGGAGGGAGGCAGGGAGGCAGGGAGGGAGGGAGGGAGGAAGCAGGGAGGAGGCAGGGAGGAGTGGTATGGTCCGTGTAGTACTATTGGAGGGGGGGGGGGTGCTAGACTTCAAAGCCACGCCGTGCCACGCTACGCCACGCCACCTGCGCTTTCAGCGAGGACGATACGCCGGGTGCAGGTCAGACAGGAGGAGGGCCCTTACCTGTGCGGGGTCGCACTAGTAGTAGGCGGGTGGGTAAGTGGGTAGGGCGGCGTGGCGTGGCGTAGCACGCTTCCGAGGAGAGCAAAGCGTTGGAGGGGGGCGGGAGCAATCGCTGGGGGTGGCGGCCGGCGGCGGCAGTGACAAGAGAGCAGGCACACTTGGCGACCCCCACTCCACCTCACTCACCGACCCGGTAATATTAACGACAACATTCTAATATTGCGCGTAGGCCAGCCAGCCAGGCCGAGGCGGCGGGTGCAAGGGGGGGGGGGGGGGCAGCACCCCTGCCCTTCGTCAACGTTTTGAATATTCGCCGTGCAAACGAGCTCGAGTGGTCGTCTTGGCTGGCTGGCAACCCCTCATCACCCGGTGCTCTGGCCCGCCCGACGGCGCCACGCCACGCCACGCCACGCCACGCCACGCCACGCCACGCCACGCCACGCCACGCCACGCCACGCCACGCCACGCCTCGCCAGCTGCTTTGGGAGTGCCGCGGCGCGGATCCTGATGGCAGGTGCCGCACCACCACCCTACCCTTGTCAACACAACTGCCGGCCGGAAATGGTCTCCGCGTGGCTCAACTGGCTAAACGTGGACGGACAGCCGCAGTCCAGCCTGCTTATACAACTCCAATAAAGCAGGAACGGGCGACCTTAAGCGGCATCCGGTTCTAAAAGACACTATCCGCAATTGGCTGATGATCCCTCATATACATGGTGCCATGTCATGAATAGGTCGTCAATTCCTCCCCCACCTCCACCTCAACGCTCTTCACCGTCTGCCCGCCCACCGCACGCACCCCTCTCCTACACACACAAACACACACACCCACACACCTCCCCCAGCCAGAGACGAGAGCCGAGCGCTCTGCATCGGGCCCTTAAGGCGCGTGGCGCGGCGCGAGGCCCTATTGTGTGAGAAGGGCTGCCTACCTCAGCAGGGCCTGCCCTGCCGTCGCGCGCCGCGCGCCTGCGGTCCCGCGGGTAGGCAGGCCCGCAACACACCCGTGTCCGGCGGGGAGCCGGGCTGGCGGCGGCGGCGGCAGGGGACACAGCCTCAGGGCCTCCGCTGCGTCGCTAACGAGTCGCCGCGAGCCGCCCGAGCCCGCCCCGCCACCGCTCCGCCCCGCCCCGCCCCCGCCACCCTCCGCCCCACCACGGGCCCGCCACGGGCCCGCCTTTGCCCTCGCCACTCAAGGACCTGGCTGGCGACATGTGACGACATGCTGTCCGACTTTACTTAACATGGCCCTTCTTCCTCACATCCTCCCCGCAGGCTGACTGACTGATGACGCCGAAGGCTTGCCAGGCCACTGGGCGGGGTTTGGCGGGGCGGGGCGGGGAGAACCTGCGCACCACTCTTCCTCTGTTGGTCTTGGCGGCGTTTTCAAAGTGATAGTTCTTGTCGCAGCAAGATGGCCAGGCGAGGGCGAGGGGGGAGGGGGTCGGGGGATGGAGCTGGAAGAGATATGCAAATTTTGGCGAGTTAAGCTGCCGGTTTGCCGTCGTGCGCCATCTTGCGGCCTCGGAGCGTCTCCCGCTCTCCGGCCGGCGGGGCGGGGCGGGGCGGGGCGGGGCGCGGGGTGCCTTCCCTTCACCGGGGACATCATTAGTCGTGACGCTGGTGACAGTAATGTAGCTGTCGCCGTTATAATTCCCCCGGGATGTTGTCGTGATGTATGATTCGGCCCCTCGGACGGATAAGTCGGCGGTGCCAACCTCGCCCAGACAAATTACTCGGAGGAGCGAGACACTTGTGCCGCACTGCTCGTCGCGGGGGCGGGGCGGGGCGGGGCGGGGCGCCCGCTGGCGGTGCGGTGTGTTGGCGCGCCTGCACTGCGGGGGATAGTCCCTGCGAGGAGCGCGCGCCTTCCTTACCGATAGATAGCGCCGCGGGGGATATCGCCCGCCAAGGAGAGAGAGACAGAGAGAGAGAAAGGGAGAAAAAATAAAGAGAAGAATCCCTGGCGTGGCCGCACTGTTGGCAACACCGGCAGCAGAGGGCTGTGCCTGCCGTGCCGTACCGTCCGGCTCTAGTGTCCCCGCTACTTGTCTGCGCTGCGCAGGGAGTGGAGGCCGACCTGTCGCAGAGTGAGTGATTTACTGCAACAGGAGTTGAGTTGAGGCCTGGCCGCCCCGCCCCGCCCCGCCCCGCCCCGCCCGGCTCGACCGCCGCCCCGTCAGAGGGCCGCGACGTCGAGGAGCGGGCCGGCCCGCGGCGCGGCGTCCTCCTCATCCCAGCAGCGTTCTCGTCCTCCGCCCCGCCACTCCCGCTCCTCTGGGATCCTCCTGCCTAACCCGAGGGAAGCCCACAGCCGCGGTGTTCTCCGTAGCCCTTAATGCCCGCGGTCCTCTCCCTCAGCCGGGTCCTCCCTGCACCAGTGAGTGGTCGCCACCTTTCCCCGACGGTGTCCTCGCTCCGCTCCTCTAAGGTGTGTCGTCCTCATCCTAGCGCTGTGCTGTCCTCACACCCGCAGCCGCCGCGCCGCGCCGAGCCGAGGCGAGCGCGGAGCGCCACCAAGTCCCTTGTAATTAACGGAGCCCCAGACTAGTTCTGACGGGGACCGAGGAGACGGCCATGTTACATCAAGGAAAATATTCTTTAGCAGAAATACCATTATTTTCACACTGGAATGATTCTTTTGCTATGTTGAAATGGTTTATTTTCTGTATTTTCGCAGTGAGGAAAGTTCGTGGGCTATGAACAAGAACGATATGTTCCCTTTTCGTGCCGACACAGACCACGTCGGCCAGAAGCGGCAAAAGCAGCCCTTCACGGAACCCTGATTGGGGTGCGGCGAGCTGGGGGGCCGGGGGGGGGAGGGAGGATAACGGGGAACAAGTTCTATATCACGCGGTTCATCTTTGGCGGGGGAATGGCCTTGGGAGTGGCGGGGTGGGGCGGGGTGGGGTGAAGCAGGGCGAGGCGGGGCGGGGCGGGGCCCCACCAAGGAGTTTGCCAGACATTAGTCGCACTGCAGCTTCACTGCGCTCATTCTCGAGGGGGCGCCCGGGGTCGCAGAGGGCAGGGCGGGGCGGGGCGGGGCGGTGTGGGGGCGGGGTGAGGTGGGGCGGACTTGGAGGTACCGACTTGACTTAGCTCTGCCGAGCGCGGTGCGCCCCGGACCGCCGCCCCGCCCCGCCCCGCCCCGGACCCGCGCCGCGCCCGGTGTGCAGAGCAGGTTGGCAGGTCTGCGAATAATCCGGGCTGCTGCGGCTCCTTAACGAAGGCCTTATTCCGCATGTGTATTGTTGTTGACTCGCCGCCGCCAGCACAGTGCCGCTTCCGGTTAGTTACTCCGATGAATACTCCTCTCTACTCCCGAGAGAGGCGGGTCAGCAGCTCCTGCTTGTGCTCCTATGCTCTTCCTCCTGGAGCTGTTGGCGCTCGTGCTGCTGCAGGTATCTGATTTCAGGCGCGAGTCGAACGCGGGTGTCGCAGCGCGGGCCGCGGCGTGGCGCGGCGCGGCGCTTTACGGAGAACAGCCGCGACGCCACGGCCACGACTGGGCGTCTTCTCCGGTGGCGCCGCGACGCACGCCGCACCGCGCCGCGCCGCGGCCAAGTTTTGCGGCGGTGTGTCTCCGCCCGCCTCGGCCCGGCCCGGCCCGGCCCGGCCCGGCTCCGCGACTCGCTCGTTAGCGCTTTCACAGTGTTGTAGTCAGCAAACTCTGCGGGCCGCCGCAGCCGCATACATATGCAAACACCAAAATGTAATCTCGTTCCCGACACGAGCAATTTTCCCGACTTGTTGGAGAGAGAGAGGAGGTTTCTTCTTCTTTTCTAAGGCTTTTTGAGATAAAGCCGCGCACTCAGTGGTTGCACGCGCGGGCCGGGCGGGGCGGGGCGGGGCGGGGCGGAGCGGGGCGGGGGGACGGGGCGGGGCGGGGCGGGGCGGGGCGGGGCGGGGCGGGGCGGGGCGGGTCGCACGCGAGCATGCCGCCGCCATACGCCCAGCCCGGCGCCGCGAGAGTTTGAGAAGAGGAGAGGGACTTCCCCGTTTGGTTTGCAAATCGTTGTCATTCCTCCCTGTGCTTTATATGGCCAAACTCTTAAGTGCGTTATGCAAAGCAGCAAGGCTGGCGGGGCGGGGCGGGCAGCTATGTGGCCACCGCCTGCGCCGGGTTGGCTACCCCCGTGGGGGCTCCGCCCCGGCCCCGGCCCCGGCCGGCCCTCGCCAGGGACACAACCCCTTTGGGGGGGCCGGAGGAGCAGCAGTGGGGCGCCCGGCCCGGCCCGGCCCGACCCGGCCGACAAACAAGACCACCTGCCGAATTACTCGCAAATAGAGCAACAAACTGCCGCGCCAGGCCGCCCCCCTCCCCTCCGCCCCCTCCACACACAGCGCCTCCTACCCCACGCGGCCCTTTTATCGTTGAAGCAGTTGAAACACGGGTAGGGATGAAACGCTTTCGTGACGCCATGGCAAATGGGCCCCCCAACAGTAGGCATGGCATCTCGTGTCACCGGGGGAGAGAGGCCTGCTCTGGCGAAACCACACACTCTGCGGACACCTTTGCGTGAGAGAGTCTGAGCACCTTTTGGTGCAGGTCCAATTACCGGCCCTAGTGTTGTAAGCAGACCGACTTGTGTGTGTAATTTCCTCTTACATTTCTCTCTGCGTTCTCGCTCTCCAAAAAGCAATTTTGTCTTTACTGTCAAGTTAAATCCTGCAAGGGTTACTTACTCATCAACCTGATGTAATAAATCAGGCGGGGGAAAAAAAGTTGTCCAACTGTCCTGCCCTCTGTCAACCTTGCAGACCTGGCCCCGCCCCGCCGCACCCCACCCCGCCCTGCTCCGCCCCGCCCCGCCCCGCCCCTCTCAGCATCCCCCCAGTCACTCTCGTCACTCCGGCGATGCTTTTTGCCACCATTTAAACACGCTAGGCTGACACAGGCGTAGCGAGACAGGGAGACCGACAGAGGGAGACAGACAGACAGACAGACAGACAGACAGACAGACAGACAGACAGACAGAGAGGCCTAATTGCAGAGGATGGATTGCGCTTTGCGGGGCGGAGGGCGGCGCGGCGTTTCTCCGGGGACTTGGGCCACGCCCCACCCCGCCACGCCCCACCTCACCCCGCCACGCCCCGCCACGCCCCGACACGCCCCGCCCCGCCGCACCGTGCCACTTTGCTCCGCGCTCTCTCGCGGCCCTCTGTTCTCCGACGTTTTCAGCAGTAGGAGCACGGCACGGCACGGCACGGCACGGCACGGCACGGCACGGCACGGCACGGCACGGCACGGCACGGCACGGCACGGCACGGCACGGCACGGCACGGCACGGCACGGCACGGCACGGCACGGCACGGCACGGCACGGCAGCTCGGCCCTACCGCACCGCCCAGCGCGTTATCAGTTCGGCGCGAGTTGAGTCGACCCGACAGCAACATATGTCCCGCGTCCGTCACGTCACAGACGGAGCGCCGCGCCATCCACCGACCCACCCATCTATCCGAGCGAGCAAACTCTCTCTCACACACACACACAAACAAGTGCGCGGGCCCTCTTACACACACACACACACACACACACACACACACACACACACTGCGGGCGCGGCTCTACCGTCCTGCCCGCAGTGCCCTGCTGCAGCAGCCTGCAAACATTCAAAAGAAACAAATAGCCCGTGAAATCCGGTTAGCCGGTTACACTACTCATGGTGGAGGGTGGGGGGAGGACAAGGCCCGGGGTGTTGCGGTGGGTGTGCTGCAGCGGTCATACAGCCCCTGTGGACGTAGCGGGGCGTGGCGGGGCGGGGCGGGGCGGGGCGGGGCGGTGCGGGGCGGGGCGGGGTGGGGCCAGGCGCAGCGGGGTGGGGCGCGGCGGGATGCACACACAGGCCCATCCGCGGCTAATCACGCGATGGTGACGCCGCGCCGCGCCGCGCCGCGCCCGCACCGCCGCCACTCCGCTGCAGATAATTCGGGTGGACGTGTGCGATTGATTTACGGCGCCAGGGAATTACACTCGAAAGCGGACATCCCGACGTTTCCTTGATCTCTCTGTGACTGTGGGTGGGGCGGGCGGGGCGGGGCGGGGCGGGGCGGGGCGGGGCGGGGCGGGGCGGGGCGGGCGTGTTCATTCCCTCGCCATTCAAACCGGCTTAATTTCGGGACCTCACCCGCGCGTGCACAGTACGCGTGGTCTTCCCTCGCTGCTCTGACTCTATCTCGTTCGTACTCATTCCTCTTCCCCCCCTCCCGCCATATCGCTCTCTCGCTCGCTCTTCCTACGTCTCCTCCGAGAGGAGAAACAAATCGTCAGTCTGCTTTATCTCAAGGCCCCCTCCCACCACGCCCCGCCACGCCCCGCCACGCCCCGCCACGCCCCGCCACGCCCCGCCACGCCCCGCCACGCCCGTCCCATTGGCTCTGCCGGCCTGCCGGGCGGGGTGCCTCTTCGCACGAACGGGTATTAGCCGTGTCTCTGAGCAATACGTCAGGCAGGCAGGCGGGCGCTGCTATTGAGGTATAAGTGGATTATATTCAGGACTGATCCCCGACTCGACCGGACCTGAGAGAGAAAGAGTCCAAGCCAGCCGGGGCAAATATACTTGTATGATAAAACGAGGGCTCCTTGTCTTCCTCGAGACCAGCGGTATATCATATCTTTCTTTACCCCTTCTCCGTCTCTCTCTCTTTCTCGACTTTTCCGTCTTTCGATGGAGAGGGCAAGTCCGCATCTAGAATCGCTCTTCTTCCGGTCTCTGTCATCAGCACAGGGTTTACCTGCGAGACGAGAGAGAGAGAGAGAGAGAGAGAGAGAGAGAGAGAGAGAGAGAGAGAGAGAGAGAGAGAGAGAGAGAGACGGTGAGGGGGATGATACAATGTGCAGAGGGGCGTGGCGTGGCGTGGCGGTGCGCAGCGCGGCACTACAGTGGCCAGCCCCCGGCCGCCGCCGCCCTGGGCCTGCCCCTGCCCAGCCCCAGCCCTGCCCGGCTCCGAATACCAGCCAATTTCACCGTAAGGGGGATTGGGAAAGGGAGGGCTGGTGGGGCAGGGGCTGGGCTTTATACGTGGCCAGGATTTTGAGTTGGCCGCGTTTTCCTGGCCCAGCCCAGCCCCGCCCCGCTCCACGCCCAGCTCTGCAGCGGGGCGCCTGCTTTGTTTCACTCACGGCCGAATCTGGACCAAATCAAATGTGGAGGTCAGGCAAAGGGGTATAGCGAGTGAACCGGGGGGGGGCCTGGCCGGGGCACAAAGCCGCCAAATGAGTGCCGCTTTTCGGACTAACTTTCCCTCCCAGCGATATTACTACTTTTACAACACGCACGCTTGCGAGCGTGAAAGCTCGGAAAAAAGCTGCGGCCCGAGAGACGCCTGTGGGCGCGGACAGAACAGCAGGGGCTGAAGCTGCTGAGTGGAAGCTGAAATACATAGTGAGTACGAAACGCATTGAAAACTATATCGTTTGTTTAAGGGGTTAAAATTAAATCGAGGCATAGGGGCGCAAAACTATCGGAAAAAAGCAGCGTCGATCAGAAAACAGCTGCTGAGAACGGAAACAGCGAAGCTCCGCGGGGGAGGCCCTGGATTCTGTTGGCGCGGTCGACTGGCTAAGGCTCAGGCAGAAGCTCGGGCCGAAGCTCAGGCAAAAGCTCAGGCAGAAGCTCGGGCCAAAGCTCAGGCTGAAGCTCGGGCCGAAGCTCAGGCTGAAGCTCAGGCTGAAGCTCAGGCTGAAGCTCAGGCAGAAGCTGAGGCCGAAGCTCAGGCTGACGCTGCCGCCGCAGCGCATCTCCCACTGGCGAAGATGACGTGAGCGGGGCCCATCAATCACAGGGAGCGAGCGGGACATCTGCGCCGTGCCGCCTGGTGGTTAGGCAACCGGCAGAGCCGCGCTGCCACAATTACCATCGGGAGAGGCGATCTGACGTGCGGGGAGCATGGAGCGGAGAGAGCAGAGAGCGGGGGACGGGGAGCAGGACGGAAGCCCTGGAATTTAGTCCACCCAGGACAGGGTACTTTTTATGCGTTAAAGTGGACAAAATCGCACTGGGTACGGGGGTACAAGATCGACCCAAGCAATAGTTACTCCCGCCCTCCTGATCCAAAATTTCGGCAAGGCCGTCACGGGTATTCCTAAGAGACTATAATAGTGAGTATACAATGAAGCAAGACGGTCTTCTAACATCGGAAACATCTTTTTCATCCTTTTTTTCTGTTACTCTTTCCGTTTATAAAAGAACAGGTCGGCGTAGCCGTCCGTCGTCGTGCCACGCGCCTTCGGTTGTGAGCACGACACAGAGTGGAAGAAAACACGGGGACAAGAAAAAAAGGTTCAAAGGCCTTCCTCCAGCGGAGCGAAGGCAAAGTCGAGGCAGCGCGACGCCATGTCGCATGGCGGGGCGGGGCGGGGCGGGGCGGGGCGGGGCGGGGCGGGGCGGGCTGGGGTCCCCTCGCGGCACACGTGTTCTACACAAACACCTCGGCGCCCCGCCCCGCCCCGCCGCCCCGCCCCGGTCCGTGCAGGGTGGCAACTGTTTCTCCTCTTGCTGAGGGCGCTGCGTCGCAGCGACCAGTTGCAATCTAGGCACCCTTCGAGGCTTTTCAACGCTTGGATTTTTTTAAAGATCAGATCCGCGACCTATGTATCTTGGTTCCCCCTGCCCCCCTCCTCCCCCCGCGGTCACTCCCGCCGCAGCCCACCGGGCCCCCAAACCTCAACGCAGACTTTCTACGAGCCCCAGCGCCTGCCGAGTCGGGCACAGGCCACCCGCACAACAGCGCTGTCGGACACAGCCGGGCGCCGGGCGCAAGCTGCTGATCTGAGCGGACGTAGGTCACAAGCGCTACAGATCACAACCGCTACAGGTCACAAGCGCTACAGCTCACTAACGCTACGGGTCGCAAGCGCTACAGCTCGGTAGCGCTAGGGCTCGCTAGCGCTACGGGTCACAAGCGCTACAGCGAGAATCCGCGCGTTAGGCGGAGCCGAGCCGAGCCAAACCTTGAAAAATTACGCACGGGGCGTGGAAACATGGAAAATTTTTGCGACAGTAAACCTCCCGAAGGAGGTTGCGGTTCCCGCCAGGCACAGGGCTTTTACCCCCCGTGGCAGCCAACTACTTCGGTGTTCTTATGGGAACCGGTGCTTTTCTGGCCGCGATCCTGTCGCGCAATTCGACAGATTTGATCCCCGTACTGTCAGATTTAGTCGTACGGTGGTTAACCGAACTGCCCTGTCCCCAGAGCATGGAATAGCTATTTTTGGAGCCAGATTCTAGGACTTATGACCCCACGACCGACCACCAGTCGTGGGCATGGGACGGAACTTCCTGGCAACCCGCTGTCGCTACCAGTGAAGAACCTACCTGGGTTTGAACCAGGCCCCATGTGCCGAGTCTCACAGACACCCCACGGCTTTCGCGGCACCACTAGACCACTAGACCGTCGGCTATTCCACGAGGGAGCTCGGTTGAAATGGGGGGCTTGAATTCCACTCTCCAAATTGTTGTCCTCAGAAAAATTAAATGTTTTGGTAAGATTCGAACCTCCGTCCTGCGACTCTCCGCGCGGACACTATGCCGGCACGGCTACGACGCCACGGTACCAGGTGCCGGACCACTAGGAGTCATGCTGCGCGAGAAGCCACAGTCACCGAAGAAACGAACCCGGTGTCATGAGTGCGCCTGCTCTCCGGGCAGTGCTGGGCCGGCCGCGTAGCGTCATTGGTATCGACGCTGCTTATTGCACTAGGTGGGCAGTGGTTCAAAAACCGCCTAAGTTTTTTTATGTTTCTTGTTAATTTTTTTTTTGTTTGGACCAAGTGCTCTTTCCAGTGCCTTTTTTGCAGTTGCCTAAGTCACAAGGACGGTATAGCTGGAAAGAGCACTTGGTCCGAACAAAAAAAAAAAAAAACAACAACAAAAAAAATTAACAAGCAAAAAACAATATGTACGCGGTGTTTGAACCTCTGCCCACCTAGTGCAATAAGCAGCGTCGATACCAATGACGCTACGCGGCCGGCCCAGCACTGCCCGGAGAGCAGGCGCACTCATGACACCGGGTTCGTTTAATCGGTGACTGTGGCTTCTCGCGCAGCATGACTCCTAGTGGTCCGGCATAAGGTACCGTGGCGTCGTAGCCGTGCCGGCAAAGTGTCCGCGCGGAGAGTCGCAGGACGGAGGTTCGAATCTTACCAAAACATTTAATTTTTCTGAGGACAACAATTTGGAGAGTGGAATTCAAGGCCCCCATTTCAACCGAGCTCCCTCGTGGAATAGCCGACGGTCTAGTGGTCTAGTGGTGCCGCGAAAGCCGTGGGGTGTCTGTGAGACTCGGCACATGGGGCCTGGTTCAAACCCAGGTAGGTTCTTCACTGGTAGCGACAGCGGGTTGCCAGGAAGTTCCGTCCCATGCCCACGACTGGTGGTCGGTCGTGGGGTCATAAGTCCTAGAATCTGGCTCCAAAAATAGCTTTTCCATGCTCTGGGGACAGGGCAGTTCGGTTAACCACCGTACGACTAAATCTGGCAGTACGGGGATCAAATCTGTCGAATTGCGCGACAGGATCGCAGTCACAAAAGCACCGGTTCCCATAAGAACACCGAAGTAGTTGGCTGCCACGGGGGGTAAAAGCCCTGTGCCTGGCGGGAACCGCAACCTCCTTCGGGAGGTTTACTGTCGCAAAAATTTTCCATGTTTTCACGCCATCCTTTCATTCGCAGAGCACGTGCGTAATTTTTCAAGGTTAAGCTAGGCTTGGCTCGGCTCCGCCTAACGCGCGGATTCTCGCTGTAGCGCTTGTGACCCGTAGCGCTACCGAGCTGTAGCGCTTGTGACTCGTAGCGCTTGCGACCCCGTGGCGTTAGCGAGCTGTAGCGCTTGTGACCTGTAGCGGTTGTGATCTGTAGCGCTTGCGAGCCACTCCGATCTGAGCACGCACCGTCCAGTGCCGATCAAAATTTGTAGTATTGCACCAAAAATTTGTGCTCAATTTGTACTTTCAGCCTATCATAGTTTTAGAATTTGTACTTGCAGTGCATTCTGACCGTAAGAATTTGCACTGTTCGAATATCAGCTCGCCAAAATACTCAACAAGAACTTTTCTAAACACTGGTAAAACTAAGGCGTAACCCTACGCCCTTTTTCAAGCGTAATGAGATTGTTCGCTTGAAATGAAGCGTACCCGCATACCCGCGCTCATATTCCTCCTATCTAAATGTATGGGAGAGTTTCTTCCCTACGCTTCATTTCAAGCGTAAGCTCTTCAGGCGTAACTGTACGTTTTGGTCAAGTGTACTGTTACGCCTTAGTTTTACCAGTGAATCTATCGTTTAAAGTAGGCTAATCGCCTGCAGACTCTTGGCGAAGTTTCTTTTAAAACTATGATAGGGTGAAAGTGCAAATTGAGTAGAAATTTTTGGCGCATAGTACAAATTTTGATCGGCACTGGGCGGTGCGTGCTTGACGGAGCTGCTGATCGGGGGCCTGTACTGGAGGGCCGGGAGGGAAGGGGCTAATGGGCTGGGTACGCTTACACGCCGCGCCGCGACAGGCCAGAGGCCGCGCCTGCTGGCGCCTGGCGCGTAGGCAGCCCATTCGACTGCTCCGCCGCTGCCCTGCCCGCCCGCGTCCGTCCCGCGCCGCACTGCCGCCCTCTCTCTGCTCTGATGACAGGATGACAAACTGGAGAGCGGAACTCATCGAATGTTTCCGTCCGTGAAACGCATCACTCCTCTCCCCCTCTATAACGAGCACGCGGCCCCGACCTGGGCCAGCGGGCTGGGGTGGGGCGGGGCGGGGCGGGGTGGGGTGGGGCGGGTGTGGCGACACAGACACAATGCGCAAAACGCGAAAACTAATGTATCCCCTGCGGAGTATGTAAAGTTGCTAATCAAGTTAAGTTTGGCTGTGTTCAGTTCGTCGCGCCGTCGCCGTCCCAGACCCCTCCCCCGTCAATATGCCCCTGAGGTTGGTCACTCCAACCAGCCACTCGTCCCGGGTAAGTCATGAGCAGTCACGAGTGGGGACAGGTAGGACCGACCCGGGGAAACTTACTCGGGATGGTAGTTTTGGTCAGTGGGATTTTCAACCCTTTCAACCGCCCACACTGGAAACCCAAGCAGACGAATGTCTCTCACTTGCAGGTGAGTGAATTTTTTACTAGCGTGGATGAATAATTTGTCACTCACCTACTGTTGCATCTTGGACTATAAGTACGACGGAAGCCCGGGTCGCCCGGAGGCCGGTGTGGCGACAGCTTGCTGTTGTCTGGTAGGCGGAGTAGAGAAGTAAACACTTTGGTAGCAAGCGGAAGACTGATTCATCGAGTGCTCAGCAGGTGTATTTATAATAACAAACAGCTGATAGTTGACAAGCAGGTGTGCCAACTTCGATATACAACACCTACGAGTGTGAGAAAAGTTCACCCACTGCAAGTGAGAGTCGACGGGGTGGGGGTTGCGAAACCTTGCAGCTCGTTCGGTACAAAGCCGAAGAGTGGGAAGTTTCCCCCTGCCGTTGCGCCGTCGCGTCGCCCCCTTAACTCAAAGAAACAGACGGGACAGAGAGGGGTAAGTTCGAAAGCGTAATAAAACGTAACTCAGACAATAACTTTGAGTGAAGCTCCTATAGTTTCTTGTTGGAAATATGTTAACATCTTGGGGAAAATACGGACAAGGGGATAGAAGAAAGTGCAGGGGGAGGAGGTGCTCAAGCTTAACATGTGAGTTGAAAAAGGGGGTAATTATCAGGCCATTTCAACACTGTGAAAATATATCGTGAGCACATCAATAATGATCTAAATGTATAATTTGCTGTGAGCTACAAATGTTCCTGTAGAATGGGTCTTTTTCTTTGTCTGTATTATTACATGGTAAGAATTATAACAGCAAAATGCATTTCCTAATTAAACTGAACACAAGTTGTATTTCAATATTTTGTTGTGGACAATTTCCTACAACAGGAGTGGATCACTTTATGAGAAAAATACTGTAAGATTTACTGCATTTCTTGGACAACTCTTTTACTTGTACAAGGATCAAGTAAAAATGTATTATCACAAAACTATTTTCACAGATGACTAGACTGTTAGTATACATTGAAACCAAAATTGTTTTAACCGAACAATTTGCTCCAAATATTCAAATATATGTGTTCTTTTCTTTCAACTATGCTTATTATTTCTTCTATCACACATTTAAAAAAGAATTTTAACCTATGGAAAGATCTCATTTGCTACATTGACTGATCACAATGCTGTAAGAACATCAGCAGATCATTACATTGGAAAACCCAAAATTTTCTGTTTTGAAATCTGAGGCTAAAAATGTACATTCACTATAAAACTTTATCGCCATAATCCATTTAATACTTCCCAAAGAGCAGTCGTTTCTTCATTCACAGTTTTTACTTTTCTAAAACAAATAATTAGAAGAAATTTTAAGGTAATTTTATCAGTAAGCCATTGTTTCAGAAAAATGCTTTAAAAATAATAAAAATTTTACAAGATTCCAAAACTAATACTGAAATATCGTCAACGAATTTCCTTTCACGGAAAATAAAGAATCTGCTGGTGCCAGCACCTTCTGCAAATAGACTCTAAACAACCCTTTAATAAAACACAAGACCCTAATCATAACAGCATTGGAGATTACTTTGGACATGGTAATGTAAGTTAAGTAAAGGTGGAATATGAAGGCAAAGACTCATTTCATTATTAAGGTCATCTTGAATGCCTTCAAAGATCTGACCCTACCTTACAAATACTGATTAAATTTTTTAAATTTTGTAATTTTAACAATAAGTTGGAACGTCTATTTTTATCAAAGCATCAGCTTGTTGCTTGTCTAAAAAACATTTGAATTGATTTGCATGTCTTGATAACTATAAATATGATAAGACAAAACTACAAGGAAATCCATGTAGCTGTTAAAAGGCCAAATTGACAAGAAGCTGCTTTTTGAGGCTTTAAAAAACCTAAACTTGAACAAAAAGACTTACATCTACACAGGTCATTAATTGTAATTAGAGAGGCACTTCATTACTGTAAGCTTTGTTGAAGCACTTGTGTCAAATTCATTCATAAGATGAAAAACCTAGGAGATTAGACTAACAGTACACTATAAGACGCATCGTAACAAAAATGTCA